>BSBK01008849.1:197500-466222 GCA_027943335.1 Chamaecyparis obtusa
ATTCAAAATGAAATATTGAAGGAAGCTGCGGTCCTATGAATGTAAGAGAGAAGTATTTTTCTTTTTCTTAACAAGTGAGATTTATAGCTTCAAATCAATTTATCCACCATGCACTTTTCCCTTCGTCTTTATTGTTAGGCTACTGCGCAAAATGTCCAGTTATTGAAGAAAATCTTAGGAGTTGTGTATGTAGATGGTCTTAAATGGTTTCATGACTACATCAAAGAGGGGCACTTTAATTAAATCAATCATAGACAAGCTTTGGAGGTACTAAGTCCTATGTAGTTTATCAGAAAGTGAATGAATATTAGGTTTTAAATTGGCTCCCATTTTTGTATATCTCTTTAGAAGCATCGATGGCTCTAGCCAAAATATAATGTAATCTCCTTCTAGATAATACAATGACTGTAGTCCCCTATGATTTTTATTTACTAAAAAAAAATAGATAACCACCTTAATTTTATAGAAACATTATTCTAAGACTTGCAAACAAAATTAAAAAATATTTCACAATCTAATAAACAAGACATATTTCACTCATGGAAATATATGAAAATAATAGTGCCAAAATTGCATTAAGTAGTTGCATTTATCTTGAAAAAATACAACAAAATATAAAAGATGGATTTGTACACTATGATAGTAATTAGATAATCTTGAAAGTCTATTTCCAAGAAAATAACATAAAATTAAGCTTTTATATGTTTGGTAGTTTGACACTCATTTGATTTGCATTCATCAAGAAAATAGGTTTTGAGGCTTCATTGAATCAAAACATTAAAACATTAAATCAAAAAATTAGATAGGATCCTATGAGATTAATTCATTTGCAAATCCCCTTGTTGCAACTCACTAGGCATCTTACACCAATCTATCTTGGAATTTGAGATGATTGGATTGAGTTCAATTTGAGTAAAATTAAAATCAATTGGTCAACCCATGAAGCTACAAACTAGGCTCATGTTTGAGAACAAGCTCAAGACTTGAGAGATATAGAATGAAAAAACAAAACTAGAGAAAGAAAAAAGGTTTGTGTAGAAAGGATATTTAAATAGAAGACCAACACATCAACCACTCTCACAAACACATTAGGATTTGAATATCATCTATTGAATTACAACCTACTACTAGAGCTAACAAAAAAACATCATATTAACATTACAAACAATAGCCATTAGACTCTCAGTCAAGGCTATCAATATATGCTTAAACCTCATTACCACCAACAAAACCCTTACAATCCAACAATTGCTATCCCACTTCACTAACTAGTACTTTTTTAATTGTTACTTTTCAAGTAGGTGTGACTTGTCTATTTGCCACATGCATAATGGTAGCATGTGTGATGAGCAATCTCTCATAAGATCTATGCTTCAAAATTCATGAAGAAAAAAATATGTTTATTTCAACTCTACATTAGAAATTAATCAATCATTACATGTCAAATTTGTTTATACTTGTTATAATAAAGACTTATATCTTATTTCTTTACAATTATAATGGTGAAATTCACATACCCATCAACTCAACTCTACAATGAACTCTATTTGTCACACTTTATTTTCTTAAAAATATTATTATATTTTATCAAAATCCAAAATGTATATACAATGTATTTAATATCAATATAGATATCGTAACACTTAATTTATTACAAAAATTCATTGTTATTTTGTTTACATGAAAATTATTGAGTTTACTTAGCTATTTAAAAATTGTTATTTTATTTGTGTTTTCTTTAAAGGAGATATATACAAGTTTAAGTTTTTTAACCATGTCATAGTCATGAAATTAGATTTTAGTGTAGCCCATTGTTCTCAAGAAACTTGTTGATGGAAAGTTTTTAAAACACTACTTAGTATAGCTATTCCTTTATAATCTTGGATGGTGGGGTTTGTTAGATGTTGTGAAGTATAGATATTCCTTAATAACCTTGCAATTTTAGATGACCAAACCTTTTAAAGTGCTACTTAGCATTGCTATTCCCTTATAGTCTTGGATGGTGGGGCTTTTTTAGATGCTAGAGTATAGCTATTCCTTAATAAACTTGCAATTTTAGACAACCAAACCATAGAAAACCAAATAGTATATTGAGTCATAGGTCAAAATAAATGGAAAATAACCATTAGATATAAAAAGACATTCCAAGATTTCAATCAATATTTTGATCTTCTAGTGGATTGGCCCAATGTAGATTTTGTTGAAGACCTTGGAATTTATATAATCTAGAAAAGCTTGCTTTGAACTTTTTATGCACTTTAGATAATTTAGCAACCAAATTCTATAGAGAACATCCTCACTCTATTATGATTCTAACCCACCTTGGTACTAAGTGTATAGGTCTCAACTCGTGCACTTTTGATAGCTCACGAGCCATATTCTATACTAACATTACCAAACTATAGGAATTCCCACCCCATCCACTTTGATGCTCACTAGATAGATCTAATCTCAATTGAATCATCAATCCCAAAACACTTTAAGCACTAAGATAATTTCTAACAATATATATCATGTTTTATATTTTTTGTATAGATCAATTTATCTATTAAATTATATTATATCAAATTTAATATTTTTAAGTTGCCTAAATAAATCTCATCAAAGTCAACCATACCAACCATTACTCTCGATAGTAACCTATTTAATTAGACTTTCTAAATACATGGTTATACATTACATTATTGTTTATCAATATTAATCATAGTCAAAATGATAACAAATCTAGTACTAGCATAAAACCCTATTTGAAGAGCTCAAAATTAATATTTTTCTAGAAAAGATTACTTTGAACTTGCACTTTAAATAGTTAAGCAAAACTAAATTCTAGTCATAACATAATTCAGATTGGCCAAAAGTAGTTTTCTTGAAGATCTTGGAACAGACATAACATCCCCAATCTATTCCTAAACCTCACTAACTATTACCTTGCAAACAAGCATGACTTGCACATCAATTTTATCTATTAAATAATATTATATCAAATTTTATCTTTTAAGTTGCTTATATAAGAGACTATTACCTTGCAAGCATTATTTGTAGATTAATTTTATCTATAAAATAATATTATATCAAATTTAAATTTTAAGTAGCTTATATAAATCTCACCGATATCAACAATTACTCTTGAAAATAACTTTATTTAATTTAACCAGCTAGATAAATGTTGAATAATATATTACTTCATTGTTTGTCAATATTATTCAACTCAAACTAGTCACAATAACAAATGAAACCCAACCCTCTCTTACAAAACCTACATCCACCTAAAATATTTTTTAAAAAGTTTATCAAGGATGCAAAGAGAGTTTTTTTTTTTTTCCTGGTATGAAAAAAACACATCAAACTAGTTTGATGAATCTTCTTGCACTCTTATGGATTCAGGTGATGTATGATCTAAAATGTAGCTCTAACACAATCTAATCTAGAAACATGAATGATCCAAAATTTCACACAATTGAATCCAGAAACAACAAAGCTAACAGTACATATTAATCTTGACAAAATGGACAATTACTTATAAAGGGGCTGAGATACTCCTACCATTTGGAATTGTAACATGGCCAAATTTAAAATAAGGCCTAAGTAAGCTTATCAGATGCCCCTTGTAACATGTAGTTTTAGCCATAATAAAAATTAGACCTAAATATGTTTTTCAGGTGCTTGCTCTGATGTCCATCAGAATTATTATGTTTGTCTACCATAAAAATGTTCATAACCACCATTTTAAGACATGCTTCTAACAAATGACTGCATACCCAAATTTAAAAAAATAAATATCCCATGCATAAAAACTCCCTGTAACAAAATCTTTTTGTCTTTTAAAGTTTTCCTGAACACAATCTGATGAAAAACAAAAACTATAAATCTATTACAATTTGCCCACCTTAGTGAAATTTAGACAAGCGATACCAAAAGTATAACCTTCTCCAGGCAATCTAAAATTGCAATCCCCTGATTTAGCTTAACCTTAAATCCATTTAAAAAACTGTCAGAAAATTATAGGAAAAATACTGTTCATTTAACCCGCAATTTAGTTGAAATAAATTAAGAAGCGGTTCAATCCAAATTAATAATGATCATTGTACAAAACTAACATTAAACTATATAAGAAAAGAACGTTCACTCAAACCCTAAAATAAAAAACTACTGATAACTGACACTAGCAGTACCGATGACAAGAAAATATCCCAAAAATCTGGCCTCCTAGTTTAAAAGATAGATTCTGAAACAACAAATCAAAATCACCGACGTCGATAATTGGACGGAGAATACAAGCACCTCCTCATTCCCCTTCTTCCTCTCTCGCTTGAACTACTCCTCTCAAACTCCAATTCTAGAATCAGCGAATTTCGATGATTTACTTCAAGCTTATAACCCTGGAGAGCCCCCATCGTAGTAGCAACAAAGCTTGGAGATTGAAACTCCACAAAGAAAAACATAAGAGTATCTCCCCTGGGAAAATCCTTGCTGATGAGCCTCACATCTTTGAAGCCCCGAAAAGGCTGAAAAATGTGAGCCACCTCTCTGTGCGAACAGTCGGTGGACAAGCCCTTGACGAACAACATGCTGGAAGCGTCTGGTGGAAGGAGAAGAGATGGGGGGATTCGATCTTTGGCTGCGTACTCCTGCGAATGTATTTCTCTATAATAGTCATTCAAACCTAGCTCTCCTCCCGCGTATTTGTAGTCTATACGAGGGCGCTTGAATGACGAAGCCATGCCTGTGAAACTGGCATCTATTTCGCCTCCAAACCTGCTCATTTTTTTGGTCTATGTTTTTCACTTACGAAATACCCTGTGAATCCTCTCAAAGAAAAAAACATAAAACCCTAGCTTCAAACCCTAAAAAACTCTTTGCTATCTTATAGTACAGGAATAGGTTTTCCGCTCTTCTGTAGATTAATCGACATAACACAAGATACTTATACCTCTTGGAGCCAGAAGAAGCAGAATTAGAATCCCACTTTGAATGTGTCCTACGGCTTGGCTATTGTGGAGGCATTTTTGTTTTTGGTAGAGAAGGAATAACTAGAAATAGGTGCATTAACCTCATCCCCAAGATGATAAGCAACAGTGATTCCCTTGCTCTCCAGAATATGATTTCCCCTCAAGAAATATCTGACGCCATTCGTAAACTTAAGGACAATAAAGCCCCTGGCCCGGATGGTCTCCCTGCTGAATTTTATAAAACCAACATTGATTGGATTACTAATGACCTTCATGATCTGTACACGGAAGCTTACACTACTGGTACTTTAGGGAGCTCTATTAACACTGGCATTATCAAACTTATACCTAAAGTTGGTGATAGAGCTCTAGTAAAAAACTAGCGCCCTATTACTCTTCTCAACGTCTCCTACAAAATCCTTGCCAAGGTCCTAGCTTCTCGCCTGGAAAAAATTCTGCCCAAGTTCATTTGCTCCACCCAGACCCGATTTATTAAAGGCAGATATATTCTTGAGAACCTTGTTACTAGTTGGGAGGCTATGGAATGGGCTAATACCTCTAAACAGAACACTGCCATGCTTCTTCTTGACTTTGAGAAGGCATATGACAGGGTTGAATGGGATTTTATCCTTATAATACTTAAGGCCTTTGGCTTCCTTGACTTGTTTTGCAATTATGTCCAAATCCTACTCAAAGATGCCTCTGCCTTGGTTGATGTCAATGGGACTCTTTCCCAACCCATCCTTTTATCTCGATTGATTAGGCAGGGCTGCCCTCTTGCTCTTGCTCTCTTTGTCATTGCTTCAGATGCTTTATTTTATCTTCTTAGAGATGATACCATTTCTCCTAGAGTATAGGGTATTACTTTGCCTAATGATTCTGAACTTCTTACTATTCAATTTGTCAATGATACCTCCTTGTTTTTGGAGCTCTCGCAACTTAACATTCAATGTCTTAACTAGAAGCTTGAGCTCTTTGGCAAAGCCTCAGGGGCTCGAATATCCACCTCCAAATCCATTATGCTGGGATGGAAAGATATTCCTCCTGATTGGCTTGGTTATTTTGGGTATACTTGGAGGGGGCCTAATAAGATTGTTTGTTACCTTGGTATTCCCTTTTCTGTGGCCCCTTCTCTTAAGGATATGTGGCTTTGGGTCAAGGATAAGATTGTCAAAAAGCTTAACAAATGGAACAATAGATTTCTTTCCCTTGCGGGCAGAGTCCAGGTTTGTCAGAAAAAAATTTCTTCCTACAGTATCTACTAGTCCTCTGCTTGGATGTTTAGCAACTATCATATTTTTGAAATTCAAAAGGCCATCTGTCATTTCCTTTGGTTGGATGGTAAAGGAAATAAAAAGACCCATGCTGTTAAATGGGATTGGTGTCACTTAGAGAAAAAACTTGGTGGCCTAGGGTTAAAAGATCTTAGACTTCAGGGAATGTCCCTTGCCTCCAAATGGATCTTCCAAGCTCTTGAAGGTGATGAGCCTTGGAAGGTTCTTATCATAAATAATATTCAAAATAGAGTTCCTAAAGTTGCCAAGTCATGGAAAGGCCTCCCCTTTTGTGACTTGGTTACTGGTAGGTTTCCTGTGTCTGTTCATGGCACTTGGGTTTTTAGATCCATTTGGAAGGCTTGGGAGAATGTGTGTGGTTTTATTACCAATTCTAGCTTTGATTATAATCACACCTTACATGGAGAACGCTCTATATGGTGGAATATTATTCACTTGGATAAGCCCCTTGCACTTACCAAAGGGTGCTCTACTAGACTCTGGGCTAATAAAGGCATTAAATGCATCATGGACATTGTGGAACATAACACTCTTATCAGCTGGGAAAACCTTTCCTGAGACTATAATCTCCCTGCTTCTCACAAAAGAACTTACAATATGATTAAAATGGCCTGTGCTACCCTTAATCTCCCTAGGGATACTGATGTTGATTCCCATCATTATCTTGCCTTTAGATGGAAAGATGGTTCCCTCCTCACCAATGTCAAAGCTAAAGACATCTATAAACTCCTTAACCATGACACCTCGGTGACTAATCATATCAACACTGTGTGGTATAGTACCATCAGCTATCCTGATTGGCAGAAAATCTTTGATTACCTGTGGAAGTCTCCCATCTCGCCTAAGATCAAATGTTTCAAGTGGCAGCTCCTTCTTGATAGATTGCCTCTTAGGAATCACCAAGCCGCCCTTGATATTTTTCCTATCTGCAAAATGCCTGAAACTATGAGGCACATTTTTTTTATTGTACTTTTGCAAGAGAGATTTGGCTTATGTTTGGTTTTTCTATTACTAAGCATGTTTACACTCTTGATATCATTACTGGTTTTATTGATGGACTCTGCAAAGATGCTAACCTATTTTGGAAAATTCTTTCATCTTTCATCCTTTGGTATATTTGGAAATTATGAAATGAATCTAAATACCAAGGCACTGATAGGACTCTTACTGGGTTTTTTAGAAAACTCACCCATTTCAAAATTGCTTCGCAGGTCTGCTATGTTTTGAATCTTGAGCGTAAGAAGTTTTTGAGGTTTCTCTGTGATGGACACGCATCTATGTTTATATATGAGATGAAGGATGGATTCGAGTGGGCTACCATTGTGGACAATCAAACAGCTTTTGATGTTGCGCTTGAGAAGCTGGTTCAGGACATTAGGGACAATAATGGTCCCAGATCTGATAGGCTAGATATGTTCGCTCAGATTTTGGAATGGAAGAAAGTTGTTTGGATGGAAGGGTCTCTTGGGTGGACTACTTGGATTGAAAACCTTGATGACGTCCTTCACTAGAGCGTGCTCCTCTTTTTTTTTTTATGCTATTACATTTTGTAATTATGTGTTAAATATGCTTGTTTAAGTGTTTCTCTAGTAGATACTCTTCGATTGGTGGGTTGAGGCCTAGCCTCCCCTCTTTTTGGAGGTAATCTTTTCTGAACTCTCGATCTTTAATATAAAAAATAGGTGCCCGTTTCGAGGACATCTTTCATTTCTAAAAGACTTGCACGGAATTGGTACCCAACTTTGTGCATTGAACCTTTATATTATTTTTATCACAAATAATTTTTTTGAGTTATTGTATATTATTATTGATTTAGAATATTTTCCAAATAAAATATATAAATTAAGAAACTTATTAAGTAAATTTGAAATTTTTACATACATTACTAATTTATACTTATTTTCTAATTTTACATTCTTTTTATTTATATTTAATATGTTTCATATATGTATTACCAATTATAATATTGATAACATATTTAAATTTAAAATAATTTATTAAATGATTCGTAAATAAAAAAATTGACAATCAATATTTTTCTTCAAACATAAAATAAAAGACATTAAAATGACTAAACCGTCATTAAAAAAATCATATCACAAATAGGGGTACGGGTGACCGTCAAATTCCAGGCTTGATACAAATGGAATACACTTTTAAATTGTCGAAACGCTATACTTCTACGTTACTATGACTAGCAACCGCACCTTGGTGTGCAATGGGTATGCTGAAGAGGTATGTAAGGTTAAGAGGAAAATTAGTAAATAGTTAGAAAATTTTATTCTTTATGCAATAAAAGTTTCAATGGAGATTCATATTTGATGAGGAGATAATAAGAGGAGCGTATCTTGCACAAGGAGTTATCTGTTAGGAAAAATTTTGTGACACTATTCACATATTTCAATGTCCAAGCTCTGCACATCACTCACCTTACACAATCACTATTCTAGAATTGAACTTCACAATACACATGTATAATATAGGATATTTACACAAACAGTAAATTAGGAAAGAAAAAACACCCACTCTTCCCTTGTAGGCATTATGAATACAAGGTAGGCACAACTAGAGTTTCAGAACTGTCCATGTGTGGCAAAAGACTAGAAATCTCACCATAAGAAATTAAGCTATTGACATCTAATCTAGAACTTAGCAGATACTTCCTTTTTAATTAAGGCATTATAACATACATTATCAATAATTTTGTAAAATTCCCCAAAGGTAACATTTGTGGTCAAACTATGAATTTAGGTTGTATTTGTCAGACTATGAGTCAAGCATCACATCTCATTTTCAATCGAGGAAATAATTATGTTTTTATAAATTACCAAATTGTAGAGAACAATGTGAAATGCTGACCATTTTCCTACCTCCAAATTTTAAAGATCTATGATCCAACATGCTTGTCTTCCCATAGTTACAAGTGTTACTATAGAAAATTAGTACATATTTGTAAGTGATTTATGAGATTTTTATTATTTCTCACATTAATTACTGTATCTAAAGGATAATCAAACACTTCTGATGATATCACCAAAAGTGAATATAATTTACATCATGTTTAAACATATAAAGACATAGCTAGTGAATTAATTAAATAGAAATAATTTTCTTTTTAAATATAATAATTAAAAAAAATTAATACTATTTAAATTAATAATTTTTTTATATATTATTAGAAGTTTTCTTAATGAATTTAAAATCAATCATTTACCAAAATAAAGTATTTCATTTATTTTCTTTCAAATATCTAAATTATACGGACTTCCAAATAAATACTCAAATATAAACTTCTAAACTTAGGACAACAATATAGAGATACCAATAGATACATTTAATAAGTCCTCACAACATCAATGCCCTCATGGCTCATAGTATTGAATTGACTTTGAGCCCGTCACTTGTGGACATTATTGATTAAGATCCTTTCCTTTTCGTTTTCGTTTTGTTAAGCCCATTATCTGAAAGAAAATGTTGAAGCCGCCTATACTCAGTTTGAACTGAAACGTTTGGTACTGTTATAAAACTCAATCGGTAGCGTTATGAATTTCCATTGGGGCCTGTTTTTTTTTAATTACCTTCGTTGATGTGATATTTCAGCTGATCCATATTTTAGCATATCTAAATTTTATGAGAGGGATGGTTAGTTTGAAATTTCAGGCTGGGAGCCGTGACAGCATGCGAGAAACCCGTCACCCTAGTTGTTGAAGTGACGTTCGATGTAAACAGTTAGCCAAATTTTCTCTGCCCATCTTCCAAGGTTGTGCTGTAGATGAACAGGAAATACGTGTACGGCTGGGATGAATTACATGGTCGTCCTTGTCTATGCAGCAGTTTCAGTCGTTCATCTCTGATTTGAGGTTCTCATTCTCGTATAGAAAACGCCTTCGGCGTAATAATAAAGAAATCCATCAATAAGGAAGCTACGTGTGACAAGAATCTGGTCAAAATTGAATGTGCAGGTGGCTGAGACTTTTTGATCTTTCAATTTCTCCTCCTTACATAATGTACTCGGGTTCTACTCTGATTGATGAATTTGGGCATCAATTATCAATATGGAGCGCCAAACCAGAGAAATTTGTGATAGCATATTCGAGAGCGAGGAGGAAGAACTCGCCGGACAAGCGGAGGCATGGAAATACACATTCGCGTTTGTCGAGTCTTTGGCTGTAAAATCCGTCATTTTGCTCGGAATCCCCGACATCATTGCGCGCCACGGCCCCAAAGCAACGCTTTCCCTCTCGCAAATCGCGGCCGAACTTCCTACCAAAAAGCCCGACGTCGATTCCCTCTTCAGAATCCTACGCTTCCTGGTCGCCAAGAACTTCTTCAGGGCCGAAACGAGCGAAGGGGCGGTTGAAGTGAAATACGGTCTAACGCCCGCTTCAAAATGGTTCGTGAAAGACGGCGCGGCGGCGCCGACACTTTCCCTGGCCCCCATGCTACTCCTGCAGAACGACGAGACCGCAAATGCGGCGTGGCATCATCTCAACGAATGTGTTCTCGACGGCGGCGTGGCTTTCGAGAAGGCTCACGGCCGCCATTACGGGGAGTACCTGACCGCGCAGCCTCAATTCAGTGACCTCTTTTTCCAATCCTGGAGCTGCATGAACAAAATCGTGATGAAGGCCATCTTGTCTAAATACGAGGGTTTTCAGGGCCTGAATTCGTTGGTGGACGTGGGAGGCCGCACAGGGGCGAATATTGCAGAGATTGTGAAGGCCTATCCGAGTATTAGTGGCATCAATTACGATCTTCCCCAGGTCATAGCTACGGCTCTCCATGTCCCAGGTATGATTTTATCAAAGGGTTGGGCTTAAATGGGCTCCGTCTTTCTTTGTTTGGTTTAATAGTTTTTTTGGGGGGTTTTCAGGGGTTAAAAATGTGGGAGGAGACATGCTCGAAGGTGTTCCGTCCGGGGACGCTGTATTCATGAAGGTCGGTGGATTGAATTTGGTGCTTGATTTTTATGTAAAAGGGGCTTTTTTTTTTGGCATAGGTGGGTTTCTCAAATTTTTCATTTTTCTTGAAAATTTGTAGTGGATCTTGCATGATTGGTCGGACGAGAATTGCGTGAAGATTCTGAAGCACTGCAGAAAGGCGATCCCGGAGACAGGGAAAGTGATCATTGTGGATGTTGTTCTGAACGCCCAAGAGAAGACAGTGTTGGACCCTAGTTTGGGTTTAGCGTATGATCTGTTAAAACTTACGTTCACTAGTCATGGTGGGAGAGACAGAAGTGAGGAGGAGTGGAAGAATGTCTTAATGGAAGCAGGATTTCCTCGTTACAATTTCAATGATATTCCAACATTGGCGTCTTTGATTGAAGCTTTTCCTTATTAAAGGCTCATGTGTATCTATGCAATTTCACAGAGAAAGAGCTTGCTTTGGTTCAGTGATTAGTTCTCAGATGTTCCTGAGTCTGATCATCGCCCCTAGAGATCTTATCAACTACAAGTATGGATCTCCCATCGTCAGATTATAGACTGGCTATTTTATTACTGAAAATGTCTGGAATAATGGAGATGCTGACAATAAGAGACTCTACAGACTAAGATTGTTTTGAAGTCTATATGAAAATTATGAATATTTTGTATTTGAGACAGTACTCTTCTTTTCATGGCCTGCTTTGCTGTTTGATGCCTCGTTAGTCTGTTTTGTTTTTAAGAGCCTCTGTTGCATTGCAGAAAACTTTAAGTTTTGGGTGTTCAAGGGCTAAGGTGAGATCTGGAATTGATTTGGTAAATTATGTTTTAATTCATTTATTTGTGAGTTATATATTCCTGTGGACTTTATGAATGAAGGTTTGACAATTTTTATGGAATGGGTTTTGTAGATTAGAAGTTTTAGTTAACATTGTTGTAAGATAGAAGGTATTATGGAGGATGACCAACAAAGCAAGCTTCAATATAATGATAAGGAAAATAAGTTTTGGAAATGTAAATTAGAAATAAATAAAAAAGACATGATTGACAAAGCTTTTAATTTGAAATTTAATAGAAGATTTTCTGATGTAGATAATCTATTTTCAATAGGATTATGAGAAATATTAGAAAATGATAAAAAAAACAAATGATGATATTGTCAATAGAGTTTGCACGGAAGAAAAATTGATAAATTTAGATAGAAATTTTTAAAAATTGTTGATTATTAATTGAAATTTCATTCCATTTGAAGGCTGCAGGGATGATTATTTACATCATTTATAAGGAAGGAGTGGATGAAATCTAATAACATTTCATCATAGAGTGTGCAGCCTATGAGAATCTCTGTAATCAGTTTCAAAATAATTTAAAAGTGAGCAGTCTAAATAGTTCTTAGAAAAAGAAAGAATTTACAAACAAAGTATTTTTAAATCAAAATTCATAATATAAGAATTAACATCAAAAAGATTTCTTTTCATTTTGTTGTAACTCTTATCCTTGATCGCTTGATCTCAAAGATATCATTAAAATTCCTTCATTCATTCATCTATGAATGTCTAATCATGTGTCTAAGTTAGATTATCTATTGTTTTTTAACAAGAGCAAAGAAGTCTGATGTCATCTATAGCAGATTGAGAGTCTGTCGAAGTTGAGTGGTTGATACTTGTTCAGTCTCTCCTTTTACAAAACACACACAACATTATTGTAAGATTTCATTATCTTTCCATGTACCTCATTGATATTTTCTATATTAAAGAGTTTCATTATTTAAAATCAATATTTTATGACTTTTTTCTTATACATATTATGTGGGTTTTAGTCCAAATTAATTTGACATGTTTGTTATGTTGTTTCAGTGACTTCAAATGCTATATCAATAATTTAATTTATGTAGAAGGTTAAGTTCTATGCTTGTATATATGGATATTATTTTTTCTATTATAAATATTTTATGCATAATATATTTTTCAATATCAATTTATAAATATGAAATGAATATAAATTATTTTTGTGAGGATATCAATACTTTTTTTTGTCGTACTATAAATATTTATGGAAGATCAAGAGTTGCAGTTAAGAAATTTACTTATCTAGAAATCACTATCATACAAAAGTCAATTATGGAAGATCAATAATTGAAACTTACAATGCAATATTAAACATATCTTTGATATTTGAAATTAGATATTGACAATGAAAATCCTATATATTCTAGTACTTTAAGCCTAGTAGACTGACATCCCGACAGTACATATAAATAATATCCACTTTTTGCAAGGATACAAATCAAATAATACTAGCATATATATCTTAAAATTTTGTAAGATGTTAATGATGAAATTTTCTTCTTTAAAATTAAAATGGAAATGAGCATTCTTTTATTTAAGAAAATATAAAGCAGAATCACTAACATCAAATCAAAACCAATATAAATTAATTAATCTTTTAAATAGAAACATGCACATTGCCCATGTATGGTGGAAATAAAAAAATAGATTGAATCCAATATGATTAAATTTTCTAAATAGAAACATGCCATATTGTCTACTTTTTTTACTATTGGTGTTTTTGTTTTCTTTTAGGGACTACCTTTAGATTAGGCCTATACAACCAATTAGATAAAAATATAATGATATAATAATAATTTAATGTTAATAGTAATTTTTCCATTGCAACTAGAACTAAAAAATACATGCATATTCTGATCAATAGGTATAATAGCAATGAAGAGATTATCCAAGCATTGGAAGATGGGTGGATAAAGCAAACAAATAATTACCAATGGAAGGTCTCCAAGTCAGGTTGAGAAAAGGATGGAAATTCTTGGCAAACTCAATGGCCATCAACCAACAAATCATGACCAAATCTATTAACAAGCGCTAATAGGATTTCCCTTGGGATGTACCAAAACCAAGGCACACTAGAGGAGAAATTATAGGTACTTGGACTAAGTACATAAATCCATTTTCCTTTGGAAAGTGGAAGGAGCGTATCAACAATTGGCATGCTCCCTACAAATCAAAGCAGACATATTAATGGAATTATTTCCTTAGAAAATCCCTTCATCTAAATTGAAAATAAGGTAGAGGGTATGCACAAGATAAAAGGAGGTAGACAAAGACTTTTGATTATTAGATAGTAAAGGATCCCCTGTCTAGAAGCAATTAGTTGGAAATCAAATAAGAAAACAATGGAAGGGAAAAGGAAAATACCACCCAAAGACTGGTGCATTGCACAACCTAGCAAACCAAAGTGGTAAGCTCTGTAACCCTAGAAAATCCCCTACCTATTGCATCTGTGTTTAATTAAATATAAGTTGGCTAGATACCTTAGTAGCTCTATTAAAAGAAATGGGGAGGTGGATGACCAACTTTTGGAAAGATGAGAGGCCGGTGCAACAAAAAAAAGTGATGGAATATATTTCTTTATGTGCTACCAAATGGATATTATTTGGTGGAAATCCTACCACTGAGAGAAAATGGAAAATAATGAACCACAAACCATACATAATGGATGAAAGAGATGTATTTATGAAGGAATGGTCTCCAAATTTTGATCCTTGGAAACAGGACATAGAGGTACGAATGATAATTGAGATCTATTTGTACAATCTTCCCATTGAATATTAGGATGAGGAGAGTTTAACCTTGGCCCTTTCATTTAGGTGATTAAAAAAATGGAGGATAGATATGATATGATAAATACAAGAATCTACCTTAACTTAATGTCATATACCCCATTACCACAAGAGATAGAGATCCACGTTGAAGAGAGAAGTGGGCAAAAAATATAGAAAGATAAGATAAACTCATTTTATGCCCTAATTGAAAGTCAAAGGGACATGGGAAATTGGTATGTTGATTTTCATCACAATTCAATCAAGATAAATTGGATAGATTAGATTTGGGACAAAACACAAAACAAAAGAAGTAAAGGATCTCTATTAAGAGTAGTCAAACAAGGATGAATAGATTAAAGAGATGATAAAAAAATTAGGGGAACCCTATAGAGCTATTAATAAGCTTGAATGAAAACTTGAAAGTGCAAGAAGTGGAAATTCAAGGCATGGAACCAATAAGTGGGCAAAAAGAGGTCAATAAATAGATACTTCTTATGGAGCTAGAGATGAATGAAGAGAAAGGATTTCATTTATATTAACTAATCAATCCAAGAGACAAATTGAAGGACCAAGTAATGGATAGCCATTTAGACAAACCAAATAGTACAAAGGGGAAGATAAAAATTAGGCCTTAGATTAGGAGCAAGTGAGTGCTACCCAAAATATTAAAAATATAGCTAAGGAGACCAAAGAAAGAGAAGGAAACAAAATCAAAGATTCTCCCATAGTGAAAGAGAACCAAATCAAAGAGAGAATAGATCACATAGTGTACCTACAAAAGGAGAAAGTAAAAAATTTCTTGCCTTAGAGTAAGATAGTTATGTAAGCCTTAAAATGGAGGAGGGAGTAGACCTTGATGAAGAATTAAAAATTTAATAAAGTTGAAAGAGGAAGATAGGGTAATTCTTGTAGAAATACACATTTAAATCATAATATAAACTAAAAAATCCCAATATCAAGCATAAGGTCAAGCAAGGTCCAATGGACCTAACAAAGTCAAAATGGAATTGGCAGCCAATTCCAAAGGACAAAGAATATGAAGATCACGAAGGAGGTCCTCCTTCGCAAGAGGCAATGAGGATTCTTTCTTTGAATGTTATGTGAGTTATTTCCACTAAAAAATGGTGCTTGATCAATTTTTTAATTGGTCAAAATAAATGGACATTGTGCCTATTGTAAGAGATAGTGAAGTGAATAAGAAGGTATGAAATGGTTAAGAGTATAGAGATAGTGGAATGATCATTTGGTTTCTCATTAGTTTATGCTTCAAGGGGATTAGGAGTGTTTTAGAATCCATTCTCCATAAATTTTAATCTAATAGAAGATAATCAGAACTAGATCCTAATGAGATATAAATCTCTAAAGAAGAATGATATATTTTTTCATAATCAAATCTACAGACCAATATCCAATATTGGTAAGAGAGGGGTGAGGAATCAAATAGAAAACATTTTAAGAAACTATGATAGGGAGAAGGGAAATGTTGGAGGACTACAATGCCATAATAAATAACTCATAAAAAGAAGGAGGCTTGTAGAATGCAATCCAAGTTTAGAGGGACTTCCATGCCTTTGTGGATTAGAATATGCTCAAAGATCTCCAAGTTCCAAAAATAACATTTTCACCTAGACAAATAGGAGATAGGGATTCACACTCATATTTTATAAAGGTTGGACTATTTCTTGCCATTTAGAGATTGGAAAGTTCAGCTAGACACTCAAGGCTACTACTTTACCTCCCACTAGGTTAGACCACTTCCCAGTTCAACTAACCATTAGACCCAAATATGCCCTAGTGGTTAGCCCTTTAAAATTTTAGAATATGTGGCTAAGAAACATAAAATTTTATAGCTTGATTGATATCTAGTGGAATAAGATCAGAGTAGGAAACTAATCATTCCTATATCAATGAAGAAAGAAACTAAATTATGTAAAGAATAACTCAAGAATTAGAATACATAGCATTCAAAAATATCATATAAGAGAAAGAAAAGGTTAAGAAATATCTAGAGATGACCTAAATGAAGTATTTAATGAAATAGGTTGAGTGTATATGATTATGAAAAAATTAACTCTTAAATAGGAGGTATCAAAATTTATTTCCAAAGAAGAATGTTTCAAGAGAGGTTTGGCTAAAGGAAGGAGACAAAAACATCAAATTGTTTCACAAAATTGTAATCATCAATGGATGCAAGAAAAAGATGGTAACAATAAAGAAAGAGGATGGATCCTTGATACAATCCATGGAAGAAGTAAATAAGGATTTATTCATATGTTTTGAAACTATTCTCAATAGGGTTAGCGAGGATTTAAGAGAGGTAGGAATCAATATCCTAGAAAATATACATACAATCATTAGTGTAGAAGATAATGATCATAATTGTAAGGAAATAATGAAGGAAGAGGAGAAAAATTATACCTTTCAACTCAACCCTAATAAATCCCTAAGGCTAGATGGTTTCTAGCCTCTTCTTTCAATATTTAACATCATCATACATGATCTTCACAAGGCTATTGAGGCGTCATGATAGGAAATAAAAATTTTGGGGTGCCTAAATTACATCTTTATAACATTAATCGCTAAAGAGAATAATGAAAAAGCATGTCTAACTTCAAGCTTGTTGTTTATACAATATTTATTATTAGGTTATCACAAGGATAATAGTGTAATGTTGTAAATTTGTACCCTAGTGTAGTTTTCTATTACACAATATCCCTACCTTAACTTAACACACAAAATTCCATGTCACCCTTCACAACCTTAATCTAACCTTGTCACTGCCCACTTAGAATCTTTTCCACACAACCTTGATGGCCCATGACACATCCATGCCATAGATACATCTATGTGATGCGCACTCATCATGTGAATCTAAATATGTGCAGAGTGTTGTTGAGGTATTACAAACTTCCACCCCTATAGTATGATGCCTAATTCCACCACACACTGATGCCCAAATTTAAATTTTTCCATTATAACACCATTTTCAAGCCTCATTTGGTCTTCTCCATTCTCCCTACACACTTCACTAAGTTTTTCTCTCTAACTACGTGTTTTGATATTTTTTACATCTTCTTGTTGCATTGGGATAACTTGCAATACTTTGGCTTTGATTTTTTTCATTGAACAACATTCATTCCATTGGGATTTAGCTTCGTTGGTTTGAAGGGAATTCATTCTTCTTACTTGTTTCAAGTTTTATTGAGAACATCATATTATCTTCATCATAATCTTGTCATTTTATCTTTTTATATCTGTTCTCTTTACAAATATCTATTATCATTTTTTTCTTAGATATATCAGTTGTTGTGGAGGTGGAAATGCCATAATTAGGATCTAACTGAGATAGGTCTCTAAGGCCACCAAATAAATTTTGTTGTTTTCGTATGTGTGGGTTTGTGGGAGAATAAAGAAATTTGTCACCTTTAGTAACTCATATTTGTCACAAGGTCATTCCTTTCCTCTCTCATTTCTCATTATTTTCATAATATTGTCATACTTTTCATATTATATTAATGTACTATTTTTTATTCGGTCGTTCTAGTTAGTTTCTATAATTTTTATTGAATTATGTGCTTTCCTCTATACTTTTTTGGTATGAGATGTACATGGGCCATGCATTTGTCATGTACCCATGTTGTTTTCTTCAACTCATGTGTCCATCCTGGGAAGTGAGCTTGGAAAGTTCATTATTTTATCTCTATAGTGTGATCTTTTGGTTTCCATAGTTATAATATCACTTTGTGTTAGTAGTTGGTATTTATTTTTAATTTTTTGTATCTAGTGGTCTAGTTCATTTAGTCTTTTCATCATTTAGTTTTTCTTGATTACCTAGCTCACCAGAATTCTAGTTAAGTGGGGTGGTAAAAGGGATAGTTCATCCTTTAAGGCTTTAACTGGTATTGAGGTCAGATAACTTTTCTTTCTCCATAATTTTGTAAACTTGATGTGAACAAGGGACCTCTGGGTGGTCCCACAATAGAATGGGTTACACTTTTTAGCCAACTTTGACACTGAAATAAATACTTGAAAAATACTTCACATTCAGACACCTAAATTAGCACTAAACCATTATGAATTTGAAGATGATGTAAACTAGTGATTTATGATATTTTGTGTGTAGATACTAAATATGTATTTTAAAAAATTTTTGGAATTGATTTGTATCCAATTTTCCATCTCCTTCAAAAACCATATTTTAACAAAAAACTATTTTTTTAAAGAGTGACTCACTACACGAAACATAGCTTTTCTTAAAAGAGATAAAAGCGTGATTCTTTTGAATTTATATTTCTAACTCAAATATATAGTGATTACAACTGGTTTCTTTTCATTTTGTTGAATTGTTTTATTTTATTAAGTTTTGAAGTTTAGTTAACTATAATTTAGATGTAGGTTCACTATACGTATCACAACTTTATGTGTATGTATTAAAATTCAATTTTATTTTTTTAGTTGGAAAGAGGACATCAATGCCTAGTGCCTATATATTTTTCAAAACAAAACTTAGTTTACTATTTCTCGTAAGAATAGAACTGAGAAGTTGATATATGGTGAAAAACCTATGTTTAGTAAAACTAAAAATACAAAGTCATACTAAATCAATATATATTAAAATCATGTAATAATTGAGAAGCTCATTTCAAGTAGCATCAAATTAAAAATTCCAAATCAATTCATTTGATCCTACAAAAGCTAATGTCAAAGTTATTTTTTTAATCATTTTGATACCTGCAAAGGAGACTCCATTGTAGGTACATAATTGAAGAGTAGACAGGTTATATCAAAGATAGTTTGATCTAAGAGGCTTTGATATAACCCTCTTTAATTAATTCCTTCAAATGGGACCTCTCAAGGCTAGGTGGCTACCAGAAGTCGAGTCCCACTTTTGGGCAAAAAGTGGAATTGTTTGAACCCTATTTTTCAATTTTTTTGTCAATTGATGTCAAAATTTGGGGCACTTAGGGATCGAATCTCAAAAAAATTCAGTAATAGAAAGTGCACTTCTCAGAGTCTACTTTTTAAAAATGTAATTTATTTCATTTAAATAATGGGTGCATATTTCTTAAAGATCTTTTGCCTACAAAAAATAGGCCCACAAGACAAATTTCAATGATTGAATGAATATTCAATCATTATTTGGCTAATCACAAAAGAAGAGGAAATATTTTGACAAAAAAATTGATTTTATTTTCTTATGAATTTGACATGAACAAAGAGAGTTGAAATCAGAATTTGGTACAAACATGGGATCAAAGAAACATAGAAAGAGGCAAAGGTTCTAATAGTTGAGGACGTTGCAACAAATAGGGAGGAGGCAAAATGACAATGAGAAAGAAGAGAAAGAATTAAAGAACTCAATAATGATGGAGCATTGAGTTCAACAATCATTTCAGAAGATAACATTGAGGACACCATGATGGATGAAAAGGTTGAAGAAGAAAATACAATTCAAACAAATTCAGGCGCATCTTCTAATGCAGTTTTGGATACATGTATGTATTCATAGACACATGTTTATTTCGATAAAGAAATTGGTGATTTTCTAGATGCATGTTACTCTTTAAATGATTTAGATTTTCTTCTTGAAAATAGAGTAACAAAAATTTCACATCAAATACAAAATACTAGTAAAGATTATCATAATGATAAAGAAATTAAAATTGAAAGTCAAACCCCAATTTAAATTAAAAATCAAACATAATTAATATTGAAAATAAAATGCTGATTGAAATCAATAATGTGGATGTAGACATTGAAACACCAATTGAGAAATAAATTACCCCTTTGAGTGATAATGAAATGAATGAACATTTTAAAATTAAAAGTGATGGGTTAGACAATCTTCGTGGTTGGGTTTTATGGAGACATATTAGGACACATTCAAGTAGATTGTTTAGAAAATATTTTTATAATAAAAAATTCAGGTTTCAATGGACCAACTAATGTTACAAATAATTAACATGACTAAAATGCAAAAATTGATGAAGAGGTCAAGCATTTATAATGGCAAACTAAAGAATAAGGATGATTCTTTAAAATAAGTTGTATTGACTATCGCTAGCGTCTTTAATACAATCGGAAAGAAAAATCATTCCAAAGATAGGAATGTGGTACGACAAGAAATAACAATAGCTTTAGTAATAAAAACAACTTTTGATAAAAGAATGATGACTAACATAAGTGGATACCTTAATATTCATCATAAATCTTTGGAAAGAGCTATAAAGAGAAGAGTTAACTTTGAAAGTGATCTAGAAAACCATTTGTGATCTAACATCAGCACTAGTATGATCACTCTAGGGACCCCTACATATATCCCCGCATCTCATGCAAATATGTACTATGGTGGGAGAAGCCCTCACCTGGGTCAACTGCTCCACCAAATCTCTTGAAAGGGCACTCAATGAACCAAGAGAAGAAACCACTAGTTGATCATGGTGTTAGGATTAACAAGGCAGAAATAACAATTATGTGCAAATATAACCAATATTAGAAAATAATAAACCACATAGAAGAGAACACAAGACACAAAGATTTAACATGGTTCACCCAATCCCTGGGCTACGTCCACCAACAGTGAGTCCAATATTTTATTATCCAGTGATTACAACCTGATTACAATCTGTAATCCCTTACAACTCAATTCCGCTGTAAGTACTAAAATCATACATCATAATTAAATCCCCAACCCTAAGCCAATATAACAAGGCTTATGTCGGTTAACAAGTTAACCCTAAAATACTTGATGAGTCAACCTAAGAAAAGGCTTGACGAGTCAACCTAGGGAAATGTTTGACGTGTCAACTCAAAAATGCTTGACGAGTTAACCCCACAAAAAATGAAAAGTGTACAGTACTTTCCTGGATAGTACTTTCCTGATCAATCACCACAAGCTAACAATCTCCCACTTGGGGACTGATCAGACTCCACACCAAACAACAATCTCCCACTTGGAGATTGATCATGTAGCTAAACGGCTACCCTGTGAGGCTCCCACTAGATCCAACCACCCTAGACTCAACTGTCCCTTTATTCTATTCAGTCTAGTAGACCAACTGAAGTTGAACAGGAGTTCAACTTCTCCCTTGTTACTACCTTTGTAAACATATCTGTTGGATTATCATCTGTATGTATCTTTTCCATCTTTAATTTCCCATCATCCAAAACTAACCGAATGAAATGGTACCACAACTATATGTGTTTTGTCTTTGAGTGCAAAGCAGAATTCTTCGCAAGATGAATGGCACTTTGGCTATCTGTATGCAAAAAATTACCCATCTGAGGATGTCCCAATTCTTCCATGAAGAATTGAAGCCATATCATCTCCTTGGCTGCCTCTGTAGCAGCAACATACTCTACCTCTGTAGTGGATAAAGCAACCACCTTTTGTAGTCGAGAAATCCAACTCACTGTTGTCCCACCAACAGTAAATACATAACCTATAGTACTCCTCCTACTATCTATATAACCTACCAAATTTGAGTCAACGTAGCCTTGTACAGTAGTAGTAGAACCCCCAAAGTGTAAACACTTATTGGATGTACCTCTCAAATATCTGAGAATCCATTTGACTACATTCCAATGCTCAATACCATGGTTACTCATATATCGACCAACGACTCCCACTGCATGTGCAATATCTAGCATAGTACATACCATAGCATACATTAAGCTCCCTACAGCTGAAGCATAAGGTACCTTAGACATTTTAGTCTCTTCTTATGGTATCTTGGGACACATATCCTTAGTCAATTTTAAATGACCAGGCAAAGGTGTGCTGACAGCTTTGGCATTCTCCATAGAGAAACGTTGCAACACCTTCTCAATATAATCAGCCTGAGATAGAGACAATTTCTTATTTTTCCTATCTCTGCAAATTTTCATACCAAGGATTTTTTTTTCTGCCCCCAAATCCTTCATAGCAAATGAATGTGCTAAATATTATTTCAACCCCTTAATGTGGTCCATGTTAGACCTAGCTACAAGCATATCATCAACATATAAACATAAAATAATGTAGCTATCATCATCCAACCTCTTAAAATAAACACAATGATTAGAATGACACTGACTATATCCATGCTCATTCATAAAAGTATCAAATTTAATATACCATTGCTAAGGTACTTGCTTCAAGCCATATAAACTTTTATGCAATCTGCACACCAAATTCTCCTTACCCTTGACCTTAAATCCTTGTGGCTGGACCATATATATTTCTTCATCCAAATCACCACGAAGAAAAGTTGTTTTAACATCGAGCTTCTCTAAATGAAAATCTTCAGTAGCCACAATACTTAAAATAGTATGGATAGAAGTCATTTTAACAACTGGAGAAAATATCTCATCAAAATAAATACCCTTTTTCTGTGCAAATCATTTTACAACTAACCTGGCTTTAAATATTTTCTTACCTCCATCTTCTTCTTTTATCATATAAAACCATTTATTCTATAAAGCCCTTTTACCTACAGATAACTTACGTAAATCCCATGTTTGATTTTGCAGCAAAGAGTCCATTTCATCTATCATTGTAGACTCCCACTGAAGCTTTGTATCCACCTGCACAGCTTCATTATAACATTCAAGTTCACCAGCATCTATTAATAAAATAGAATACAAAGAGGGAGAGAATCTCTCTAGAGGTCTACTTAGCCTTGTTGATCGTCTAACATTCACTAGGGTGTGTGGTATTTGTTGTTGTTGTTGTTGTGGAGCATAAGGAACTACTGGAACATCATCTTTTGGAGTATCATCCAGTACTACATAATCATTTTCTTTCTTCTCATGCTGCTGCAATAGATCTTTGTACAATACTTTCTCATTGAATATGACATCACTGCTTCTTACAATTTTATGATTTTCAAAATCCCAAAGCCTATAACCAAATTCATCAATTCCATATCCAACAAATACACATTTCTTTGACTTAGCTTCCAGCTTGGTTCTATTTTCAGAATCTATAAGTGCAAAAGCTTCACAACCAAAGGTTTTGAGAAAAGAATAACTCACCTTCTTACCACTCCATGCTTCCTCTGGAATACCACAGTCCAAAGGAGTAGAGGGGCCTCTATTGATTAAATAAACAACAGTGTTCACAGCCTCTACCCACATATTTTTGGGCAGCCTAGCATGCAACCTCATACTCCTTGCACGCTCCATTATTGTCATGTTCATGCATTCAGCCACTCCATTTTCTTGTGGAGTCCTTGGTACAATTTTCTGCCTACGAATACCATTAGAGGAACAATAATCTTCAAATTTTGTGTTGCAATACTCACCACCATTATCAAATTTGAGACATTTTAACCTTTTACTAGTCTCATTCTCAACCAAGCATTTCCATTTCTTAAAAGTTTGAAATACATCAAATTTCTATCTAAGGAAATAAATCTATAATTTTCTTGTTGCATCATCTATAAATGTAACATAATACAAAGAGCCACCAAGGGAAGATACCTGAGCTGGTCCCCATACATCTATATGCACAAGCTCTAATCTCTCATTTTTCTTTTCCTTTCCACTCTTCACAAAACTAACTCTCTTTTGTTTTCCATAAACACAACTTTCACAGAAATCCATATTAACACATTTCAGACTAGGTAAAACTTTCTTTGAATGAAGTAATTTCATACCTTTTCACTCATGTGCCCAAGTCTATTGTGCCATAGTGCTGTGTCAGAATCTACAGCAACGGTTTGATGTTCTTTTTGCTCAACTACAGCCACTATTCCTGAACATTCATTTATCTTCTAAAACAATTAAAGTAGAAGGAACAGTATGACCTATACAAAGATATAAGGTGCCTACTTTCACACCTTTTGCTACTACTAAGGAACCTTTTGAAACCTTCCAATTTTTATCATTGAAAGTAACTATGCAACCCTCATCACCCAATTGCCCTATTGAAATTAAATTTCTACTCAACCTTGGAACATGTCTTACCTCTTGTAGTAGCCAGTGATTCCCATTGTGCAACTTAATTTTGATTTTCCCTTTTCCAACAATTTTATAGGGTTCATTATCTCCCAAATAAACTAGCCCAAAATCCCCTTGGACATAATCAACAAAATAACCTCTATGGGGTGTAGCATGAAATGAAGCCCCCGAATCTAACACCCATGAATCATCGACATTTTCTAAAGACAAGAGAAAAGCATCCTGTTTGGATTTGTTACTTACCACATTTGCCTCCTTGTTTCCATCATGTTTGTCTCCTTGATCTTTCTTTCAAGACCAACAATCTTTCTTCTTATGTCCTAGTTTTCCATAGTACCAGCAGTCGCTAAGTACTCTTGACTGAGACCTCTTTCCCTTTGACTTCCCTCATGATTTTCCATGATTTCCAGAGTTGTTTCCTCTATCTCTTGTTCTTCCTTTGCTTTCTACGTTCAATACACTACCCGATGTGGATGCCCTTGAGCTTTTCCTATGAATTTCCTCACTCAATATAACACCAATAACATCATCAAACTTTAGGGCATTAGAACCAGAAACAGAATTACTAACAGCCATTACCAAGCCATTCTAGCTTTCTAGCAAAGAACACAAAATCAAGAGAGCCCTAACCTCTTCATCAAAAGTAATTTTAACTGAGGCTGACTGACTTGTAACTGTATTAAACTCATTCAAATGATCAACGACTAATCCACCTTCTACCATTTTCATATTAAATAAATGCTTCATAAGAAATACCTTGTTTGAAACTAAAGGCTTTTCATACAACTTCGCTAGGGTGTCCATCAGATCTTTAGCTTTCGTTTCTCCAGTAATATTGAATGCCACCAATTGTGCCATGCATAGATGAATACTCCCTAGTGTCTTCCTATCCAAAATATCCCAGTCATCCTAAGACATTGTTGCCTCTTTCTTAGCTATTCCCTCTAATGTCTGCCATAGATCCTTCTGATAGAGATAGTCCTCCATTTTCATCTTCCATAACTAGAAGTTCTGCCCATTAAACTTATCAACCTTCAACCTACCCTTGTCATCCATTTCTCCCACTTAGCCGAGAGACTCTCCCACTAACTCGTGAGACCTTCTTTAGAGAATAGATGAAAGAACGAATGAAATAACCTCACTCTAATACCACTTGTTAGGATTAACAAGGCAGAAATAACAATTATGTGCAAATATAACCAATATCATAAAATAATAAACCACACAGAAGAGAACACAAGACACAAATATTTAATGTGGTTCACCCAATCCTTGGGCTACATCCACCAATGGTGAGTCCAATATTTTATTATCCAGTGATTACAACCTTATTACAATCTATAATCCCTTACAACTCAATTCTGCCGCAAGTACTAAAGTCATACATCATAATGAAATCCCTAACCCTAAGCCAATATAACAAGGCTTATGTTGGTTAACAAGTTAACCCTAAAATACTTGACGAGTCAACCTAAGAAAAGGCTTGACAAGCCAACCTAGGGAAATGTTTGACGTGTCAACTCAAAAATGCTTGATGAGTTAACCCTATAATGAATGAAAAGTGTATAGTACTTTCCTGGATAGTACTTTCCTGATCAGTCACCACAAGCTAACACATGGATGGGTACAGGAATAACTGAGTAGGAAGAGGAACAAGGGGATCATCATGCACATGATCTCAAACTCTATCACTCAACTTTTTGCCAAGCATGTCTTGTGGAAAACCTCCACCAACCCCATGGAATGATTTCATGTTAAAGTAATTGGGTCTCCTATCCAATTTAAACTCATTCGAGAGGACATAACTTTTTTAGAAAATACAAGGGAAACTCATGATTAGTGTGTGGTGGATGGTTAAATACCATTCACCATCTCTCCCAAAAATGTGCAACAATTTGTGGGTGTTGACACCACCTAATAGAAATGTGTGGCTTATTTCTAGGTATCTCCTTTTTCATTTTAGGGTTTACAAAATAGTGTTTCATATCATTTTTGGTATTTTTTAAATCATTGACCTATTTATAAGAGAGGTCATCAAAATAATAGGAATGCATAGACTCCCTCTACGTCTGACAACTATCAAGATTAGATTCTAGTGCATGGATGGAATCTATAATGCCTTTCATGTTGTGTGCAAGGTGTAGTAGTTGTGGAGATGGGTGGGGATCACGTCTAATGGTATTAATATATTTTAAAATATCCCTAATATTAATCATGGTGTTCTCTCTCAATTCCTTGGGTGTAGGTTGACATGGAGCTAGGGGTGGAGATGGAGGGGGTGGAGGTGGTGGTGCATGTTGACCTAAAAGGTCCTCTATGCTAAAATCATCCATATATATACAAACATGTAAATTTACAATTAAAATTTAACTTATATTTTACCTTACAAATAAAAACTTATAATTAAAAACAACACTTACAAATGTAACTTTAAACATGCACTTTTCCACAACTAAATTAAGCATTGAAAAAAACTATACCAAGAACTTTAAATTAAATATAGAGAGAGAGAGAGAGAGGGAATCTTTTACTCAAGAAACTTGTAATAAAGTGCAATTTTTAAAAAAAGATCTAACTATACATAACATTTAAACATTACATTGGAAACATATAGAACATAAAT
Organism: Chamaecyparis obtusa; assembly: GCA_027943335.1. NCBI lineage: Eukaryota > Viridiplantae > Streptophyta > Pinopsida > Cupressales > Cupressaceae > Chamaecyparis > Chamaecyparis obtusa. The sequence goes on from BSBK01008849.1 coordinate 224,854, forward strand.
TAAATACATAATATTTAAACATGCCATAAATAAATTTAAACATCTATACATATAACTAGACATACATGTATATAGTTCATTTAAACATATAACTATGTCCTATTAACGAGGCATTATGTTGAATAATAGGTCCTCTTAAGGGTTATATTGTCATAATAGGTCATAGAAAGGGGTCTTATGTCATAAAAGGTCATCTTAAGGGGTCGTATGTCATAATAGGTCCCACTAAGGGGTCTTATAGTATAATAGGTCATCTTAAGGGGTCTTATGTCATAATAGGTCCTACTAAGGGCCTTATGTTATGATAGGTTCTATTAAATCATACTAGGTCCTACTAAGTCATCATAGGTTCTATTATGTCAAAATAGATTATATTGTGTCAAACTGGATCTTGTTATGTCATAATAGGCCCTACTAAGGGGTCTTAAGGATTTTATGTCGTAATAGGGACTCTTTAAGGGGTATTATGTAGGGTAAGTGCACAAAGATGGGGGACCAAAAAGGGAGTATAAGATGCCATGTTTTTCCTAAAATCAGCAAACTCTGAACTTAAACAAGAAATTGAAGATAGTTAAACACAAAATTTTAAGATGCGATAAGAACAAGAGTTGTAATACTCTGAATCTAGTTCCTAAAATACTATTTTATTTTGAAAATGGTGCAGATTAAGGCCCTCAAAAAGGGGGAGCACCAAAAGTGGTCCTATTTTTTGTGAAAAAACATAACATAGTGTTTGGTGTTCTCCCCCAAAAATGTTAACTTTTTTCTGAATTTTTTTAATCACTCTAGTGAGAAGTTAGCTAACACCACATAGTTTATCCCATATTTTTTTGCTAATATTTTGAAAAATGTATAATTTTTTATGAATTTACAAAGTGCACACATCTTGAAAATGTGAAATTTTTGTGTGCTCCCCCTAGAAATCATTTAAAACTAATCAAAAAAATTTTAAAAAAAATTTCAAAGTGTGTAGATTGGAGTCTAGTTTCTAAAAATGTAACTTGTTGCAAAATTCGATGAACGAGCCAAAATCTATACCCAAAATACTACACATTGGTTTTTGACAAAAAATGGACATACACAAAAGAAATTAGAGATGAAAAACTAAACATAATCAAAATTCAAAATAAATTATATGGTTGGATAGTTAACAGAGAGATCTACAATACCACGTCATCTGATTTTGATGTTATTGAACCATGAGTAAAATTGACAAGGAGCACACAAAAAAAAGATGTCATTTTTTTGTATGTCTGCTGGAAAACACGTCTCAGACCTATTTGAATCCTCCAAGCCTTTGGGTTGGATCCCCAAAGAAAATCCAAGCCTTAATATTGGTGGATTCTAATGTCTTAAACAATGCATGTTCCCTATAGGGCATGCGCGCTATTCAAATCTATGACTTTCATAGGGTGTGCGCACTATAGGGGATGCACCCTATTCAAGTCATATATTTAAATAATGAGAGAGAGAGAGAAGGGGGGAGATAAGGGGGAGAGAGTGAGAGAGAGAGAGAGATCTCTTCACCCTCTCCCCTTATATATCTCTCTCTTTCTCCAAGATAAGGGAGAAAGAGAGAGATATATAAGGGGGAGAGGGTGAAGAGATCTCTCTCTCTCTCTCTCTCTCTCTCTCTCTCTCTCTCTAGTTTTTCATAGGGCGCACGTGCTATGCAAGACTAAAGTAAACGGTCTTATATGTTAAAGATCTCATGAAAGAGGCCCACTTTTTCTATATACTGTCTGATTTATGCGCTTTATCCAACAAATATTCACTTTTCATGGTGTTGAAGGTGACAAAGAAGCATATTCTATCAATTTTCACCATCAAGTTTAAAAATCAACATCGAATTGTGAAATTCAATCATTCTTCACTAAAATTTATTGATTGAGGTAAGGTTTTTAATTTTTTACATGTGAAATGTGAATAAAGAGTCTTTTGGTTTATAATTGGTATGATATAGACTTGTTCAATACATAATTTGATATAATTTTAATAAATTTATATTATAATTTGTCATATTGTAAGAGATTTATTTTATAATTTGACTTGTAATAGATTTATATTAGATTTTTAAAATTGTAATCAATTCATATGAAGAACCCTAGGTATCGGTTGTTTGAGGATTGGGAGACACATAGAAAGATTCTTCATTATTTGAACCTCATCATTGCATCAAATGTCCACTTGATCAGATATGGGGGAAGATTACATAATAAAAGTCTTTGGAAGGTTCATGAGTCAAACCACGAGGCAATACTTGAGAGTGTTATACACTAAGTTTGCACCCTTGTTTCAAGCTCTCGTAGTCTTGATAACCTAGTATAACATGGGAATCATCTCCAGTTGTGGGACCTATGCTAACTGAGATGAGACCTCCAGGTTCTAGGCTGGTTCTTCTTGGATAATCACCTTAATTTTCTTCTAGACATGAAAAGTAAACTTTGGAGGGAAAGGGATAGAAGGAATGCTTGGAAAGGGAAATGACTAAAAAGCAAACTACCTACTAGGTGATACACCGAAATTAGGGTATGAATTATAGTATAAAAGATGAAATCAATGAAAGACTTAGGCCTAGGTGATCACAACTCACTGAATAGGTTTGCATAAGTACTTCATAGAAGGGTCTGTAGGTGAAAAGAGCTATTCAGGGAAAGAGAGATTCTTTCACAAACAATAACACCCTTTGGAATTAGACAACAATCTATGACCTGCAAACAAACATTCACCTCTACAACTAGGTATAGGAATGAGACAAGATAGTTAAGGGGTTGAAGTATATCCACAAAACACTCACATCAAATCATCCACAATGATACACAAAATTGCAGAAAGAAAGAGGGATCTAGAACCCTAAGATATCACTAAAAAGCATGTAAATACTGAATTCATTAAGAGATAACTCACACAAGAAGGATAGGGACATGAGAAATGTCACAAAATGTCTTTAATATCTAAATTATCAATGGGAATTTGCAACTGTAGAAAACCAGAGGGCAAGAAGGATGCCACAGATAGATTTCTAAGAAAAGATATATTTTCTCTTTACAATTGCCCAACTCTTCTTTTTTTACAAAAAAGTTCATTCTGAGCTCTAAAGCTCTCCAAAAACATTATATACATCTCCTCGAATGCCCATAGGCAGGAGCAAAAATCTAATTAGGGTTTACATAATTTTTCATATAATAATCAAACCCTAATTCTATCAAATTCGGCCATAAATGCACATGAAAATATCCCAGTTGATTAGATATTGATGTTTGTGTGTCCATTTCATGTTTATACCTACAAAAATCTAGCCACCATGATCCATCTACCTACCTGCAACTCGATCTCGCCATAACTATTAAAATCTGATATTTTGAGATATCTGAATTTAAAAATTGATAAAACGGTCATAGGTGGCATTAAAATTCCCTATCGATGGTCGGCATTCAAAAATCAATCTTACTTTAAAATGTGACCATCAGATCTTCCTTTTTACCCAGGCTCAGCATTTGACTGCAAATTTAACCTTAAGTCTACCTCGGGTTCTATTTCCCTTCAGTCGCAAAGTCGTTTAAACTTTTAGTTGACCCCGGTTAAGTCTGGCGAACATGGAAAAGCTCTTTAGTCACAGATTCACAGAATACTCTTAACCTTGGGCCCAAAACTGCCACATGTCATTCTTTTATTTGCCCTTGACTAATTTGTAGGCATACACCTTAGCAAATTCTGACATGGTCCCACTGTAGCTTAGATTCCAATCTAACGGCAGGTGCATGATCTTATATGTCAGAAAGATTCCTTGCACTTTTACACTAGCCATAGATCTTTATTAGACCAGGACCCTTCTGACAAACGGACCCACTAAAAATCCAATCATCACCATGCGAACCAATCAAATGCTTCACACATCAGCCCATCTGACAACGCGGACCCACGACCTGCAGAAGGAGCATCAGATGGTTGTCACTATACCGTGATTCTAAAAGTCAAGCATCTTGGATCCCCAGTATAACGACAACCGCCAGATCAAACTAAATGTTAAGCTCTTTAGAAATCCCTAACCCCATGGACCCACTGACAACTGCCACATAGCATACCAACCAGCGAATCACAAGCTACCAAATGAGACACATTGCAGACCCTTCTGACAACAGGACCCACGGCAAACTAAGATCACATTGGATGGTTGTCGCAAGATCGCAAGGGCTTGGAAGATCCCTTGTGATCAAGCGACAACTGTAGATCTTCAGTCTACTGACATCCCTGCAAATACTCTAACACGGTCCTACCAAAAGAGCCCAGCTGTTATCTGACTGACCAATGAAGAATGAGCACGTCAAAAACTGAGGACCCACCTGACAAAGCCTAGAGATAAAGTAAGATCAAAGGTGGGCGCATGATCTCATGTGTCAGAAAAGATCCTTTAGATCATGTACCAGCCGTTAGATCAACGTCAACTAACAACCTGTCAGGCCCACGCTAACACGGCACCACATCACCAAGTCTTAACCAATCACAAATGCACAGCTCGGACTACATGGCAGGACCCACTGACAAATGAACACTACAGGCAGGAAGATCGACAATCATCGCAAGATCTCATGGAATCTTTTGAGGCCATGAGATCATGTGACAACCATCAGATCTAGAATCTTGACTTTAGCTATTGAACTGAGACCACCAACCAAAATGGTAACTGCTCACCAAATCACTAAGTGCTAAGGGGTTGACCGCCAGGAATCAGAGATTTGGTGACTGAAGGATTTTAAAATACACATGCGAAATGAAGGGACTTAAGTGGCCAATAAAGTAACAAAGAATTATAATAGGCTTAGGGTTTGCAAGGTTTATTTATCTCAAACAGCTACTTTTTTGAATTTTTTCAACTGTAAACCAGGGAGTAAAACAATTTGCAGAGGCCAGAGGGTATGGCATAAGATCATAAAAATTTTAGGGATGCTTGGCAGGATAAAAACAGAGACCTTGGGATAGATATTAGCCAAATTTTCATGCATATGAAAATTAGGGTAACATTTTGGCAATTTCTACTAGATGTCAGCCTGCTAGATATGGAAACCAATGGCCTTGACATAATTCATTGGGCATGGGGTCATTCTAAGGAACACAAAACTTGACAAAGAGACAAAACTAAACATAGGGAGACAAACTTGTGCACGGGAACTTCTTGAAAAATAGGAAACTAAGCTAGAAAATAGGAAGAAAGCAGGAAATCATTTTTACAAAATTCACAGAGAGGGATTAACCTCAAAACAGGGCTTCAGGTGGAAACCATTGACTAATATTGGCAAGGCATCTCCTTCAAGAGTTGATATCTAAAAAGCACTGGACCCCTTGCACTCTGTTATAACAAATGGTCCACCCCAAAATGAATCAAATTTTGTACGTCTACCAAGCCTGGATCTGAACTCATCCTACTTGAGGACTACATCCCCAACTTTGAAATTTCTGACCTTGGCCCTCTTATCAAAACTTTTCTTTGTTTGAATCTGATGGAACTCCATATCCTACATTGATTTGTCTCTAAGTTCTTCCAACTCCATCAACTGAGCATTTCTGATCTACAAGGGATCTCCTTCTTCAAATAGGGCATACTGAGTAGCCAAGTCCAGAGCTAGCAATTCAACTGAGATAGACAACTTGGCCTCTCTGCCATACACTAACACATAAGGAGAATTACCAATAATCTTTTTTCGAGTGATTCTGTCTAACCATGATGCAGACCTTAGTTTAGTATGCCAATCCCTCTGGTTGTCTTGCAGAGTCTTATTGATTACCTTAATCAAATTCTTATTTGTTGATTCTACTAAGCCATTGCCTTGGATGTAGTAATTTGAATTGGTATTCAAATAGATGCCATTCTTGACTGCCCACTCTAAGAATTTGAGGCCTATGAATGCCAATGCATTATCTGATATGATGGAATCAAGAGTGCCAAACCTATGAATTATATCATCATAAAAACCTAGGATAGCACTCTCATTGGCCTCCTTTAATGTAATTGCTTCTGTCCACCTAGTGAAATAATCTGTTGCAGTGATTATCCATTTATGACCTACACTAGATGGAGGATTGATCATACCAATGAAGTCTATACCCCATTTCATGAAAGGTTGCTATGTTCTGACTGGCTGTAGGGGTAAGGCTGCAAGCCTTTCTTTTCCTGCAAACATAGCACACTTGATACATTTTCTCACATAATCATGACTATCCTTAAAGATAGATGGCCAATAATATCCAGCTCTCATGATTTTAGAAGTAGTAGTCCTAGGAGAAAAGTGACCTCCAGAAGGTCCATCATGAAATTCAAATAGGACATCAGCTATCTTTTTTGAATCTATGCATCTTAAAAGGACACCATTGTGATCCTTTCTGAAAAGAAATTCATCAATCAACACAAAAGGAACATATTGCAATATATAATACCTTCTTTTTGCTAAATCTAGGCATGTAAGACATTGCCCTGTCTTCAAGTAATTGATCATATTAGGCAACCAGCTTGTTGCCTTGGCCTATTCTTTTGTAGACTGCACCACCAGAGATGCATCTATTGTTTCTAATTTCTTTGAACTTTCATCCCCTGTCAAATGCTCACAAAGACTTCTTCCTCTAACCAACTTGGTGGTCTAAATATCAATGTCATATTCCATCACCTTGGTGATCCAACCAGCTCTTTTCTCATTTAGGTCTTTGGAAAGCAAAAACTCTTTGACACTTCGATGAGTAACTTTTAAATGTACCTTGCTATGAGTCAATAGATATCTGAACTTCTTAAGGCTCTTTACCACAACAAGTACATGTTTTTCTACAAAAGAGTATCTTTGTTCATACTCCTCTAAACCTTTGCTAAAAAAAGCAATAGGCTGCTCCAATCCATCTAAATTTTCTTGGGCCAACATTGCAGATATAGCATCATGACCTCCATAAGCATAAAGGATAAAATCCTTACTGAAATTTGGGTTTAACAGGGCAGGAGCTTCTATTAAGGCCTCTTTGATAGCCTAGAAATTGGCTTTCCCTTCTTTGGTCTAGCTAAAAGTTGAACCCTTCTTTAGCATGGCTATCAAAGGCTTGAGTAAATCTGCAATATTAGGCAAGAAATGCCTAACAAAATTAATCTTTCCTATGAAAGATTGGAGACCTTTCTTGTGATGTGGTAGGGGTAGCTCTAGGATAGCTACAATTCTCTCAGGATCCACTATAATTCCTTCTTTGGATACTACATATCCCAATAATTTTCCTTCATGAACTGCAAACACACATTTCTTGGGATTAAGAGATATCCCAAATTCTCTACACCTTTCAAAGATCTTCGTCAAATGTTTGATGTGATCTGCTGCATGTTTTGAATAGATAGTTATGTCATCCAAGTAGACCAGTACAAACTTAAACATAAGGCTTTTAAAGGCCATATCCATTGCCTTTTGAAATGTAGCACCTGCATTTGACAAACCAAAGGGCATCTTTTGATAAGCCATGGTTCCCCACTTGGTTGTAAATGTAGTCTTGTATTGATCCTCTTCATTTACTAAGATCTAATTGTATCCTCAATAGCCATCCAATAATGAAAATCTCTCAGATCCAGAGACACATTGTAAGATTTGTTCCATGGAGGGCAATGGATGGTGGTCTTTTAGAGAGGCCCTGTTAAGATCCCTAAAGTCAACACATAACCTCAACTCCCCATTCTTCTTCCTGACAGGAACAAGGTTGGAAACCCAACTAGTATGCTTAATGGGGTAGATGATACCACTTTCTATTAGTTTGAGTGCTTCTTTATGCATAAGTGGCTCAAGCTTGGGATTAACAGGCCTTTGCTTCTGCCTCACTGGTTTGGCATTTGGTTCCAATTCAATAGTGTGCTAAGCAAGGGCAGGATCAAAACCTTTGAGGTCTTCATATTTCCATGCAAATATATCACTGAATTCTTTGAATAACTAAGTGTAAGCTTGCTTTTCCAATTCAGTGTTTATCTTTCCAAATTGTAAACTCTTACCTGGTTCCAACTCTAATTCGACACAATGTTCTTGTTGAACTACCAGGCCAGCTTTGTTTTTCTTAACTTCATCATCCTTGTTGAAGATAGTCTCTAATGTAACAAGACCTCTAGGCATCTTATTAGACTTAATTTGTATCACTTGATCACCATAATTTTGTGATAACCTATCTTGATTATGCTTTGAAAAAACATCTTCTTCAAACAAGAATTGCAGAATTTGTTCATCATTGTCAAACACCTGCCAATTGACATTGTTATCAAGAATAGAGGGTCTGACAATCACTTTGATATACTATTGATCCATTTCTTTTGAAATGCTATTTGGAATATCATACTGAGATCCAACAGTAGCTAACCTATCTGCATTTTGATTTAGCTTCCTAGGGATAGCAACAATATTGAAAGCACAAAATTCTTTAATAGCATCCCAAACTCTATGTTTGTATGCTTTCAAAGTGTCATTTTTGGTTGCACTTATCCCTCTTACTTGGCTGACAACCAATTCACTATCACCATAAACTTTTAAGGCTTTAAGCCCTCTTTTTCTAGCCCATTCCAGCCCATTCACAAGGCTTTCATACTCTACAGTGGTGCTAGTGCAAGAGAAACTGAATCTAAAGGTAGTATAATATCTTTCTCCTTTTTGGGACACTAACATAGCACCACCACCAAAACCATGTCTACTTCTAGCTCCACCAAAAAATAGTTCCCAAACTTGATTATTCTAATCTTCTGAATTAGTATCTCCTTTGAGAAGGTTTGGTTCTATGGCTCCACTTTCTTGTATCAGATAACTTCCCAAACCAAAATCCTAGATAAGATGTTCTTGGGCCTCTGAAGCTCTTTCATCTAGAAGAATATCAGGGATACTTTCTATCTTTGTGCTTTCTTCACTAATGGTTTAGAAGTCATTGTCATCAAATATAGGGCAGTTTACATTGATGGTATTGGACACATATGGTTCTATATGGTGCGCTACCAATTGTTATGATTTAATGGTTACCTTGGTCCCATACCTTGTATGAAATAGCATGTGAGACCAGTTAGAAGATAGGTAGCCTCCTATCTTAGCTGTAAACTCCCTTGAAAGACATATAGCAAATAATGCAGGGAGATCCATGATATATATATCAAGGAGGATTGAAAAATTAGGACTACCATGTAGGATTAGACTAGTATCCTTGGCCACACCTATAGTATTGACTGAGGACCCATCAAGTTGGGTAACCTTCTTTTGAAAGGGCTCATATTTCAGTCCTAATTGGTCAACTACTTTCTTGGGCATCACAGTTTTAGTAGCTCCACTATCTACCATACAATTATGCACTAAAGATTTTCCACTGATTAAAGATACATAAAAGGGAGGTGGCTTCAAATTCCTACCTTGTGTGGCATTGGCCTTGGAGTTGCTACTTGGAACCTCCCTTTCTTGATCAGTGTTAACCAACACTAGCTTTGTAGCTTCTTTTGCAGGTTTAGGAGTTGTCACCTCTGTCATGGCCTTCTTCAAAATTTCAGGCTGTCCTGGAAGAGCCAAAGAGTCCCACATAGACATGGTGACATTCACCTTCTTCATGTTGTCTACAATATTGAAAGGTATCATAGTGTGTACTCTTTTTTGTGCTTTCACCATGATGGGCTCCACTTCTTTGGCATATTGGCCTTCTTTTCTTGTGATGACAGGAACCTCCTTAGGTGTGATGGGATTAGCTTGATGCAGTGGCTCTGTAGATGTAGTGGCCTTAGTACCAGAATCTACTCTCTCCATGTCTTGAGCTCTTCTCTTTTCTCTTGTATAGGCAGAAAATGCAACTTCATCATTGACTCCATTGAAGTCTGGTTGCTCCCAATTGAAAAGAGTAGTCTCATTTTCTTGTGATTCTTGTTGAGGAACTGACCCACTGGATGAAACCTCTGATTGAGCTTGTGAGGCATTTTGAACCATTAGAGCTTGGTTCATCCATCCATTTGAACATGTAGCCTAATTGTGAGGCTGATTACAAGGAAAGAACCATTCATTATCCATAGCCACATTATTTTGACTAGGAACCATATCCCTCACTGGATTTGCAGAATTTAGAGGTGCAGGGTTGTATGGTTGAAATGGTCTCTGATTAAAACTTTGTCTTTGTCCTTGATACCCTCCTTGGTATGGTGGCCTATTTTGTTGGTAAGGATGTCCCTGATTCTGATATTGCTGATTAGGGCCTTGGCCTTGTGGCTAAAATGGTGGTCTGATTCCTTGACCTTGCTTCTTTAGATTTGTGACCTCTTTAGTCAAGGTCTGCAACAAGTTTTTCATTTCCTACTGACTACTTTTTTGGTTGTTCTTTATCTCTTGTAGCTCTTGAGAGAAACTTGTTGTTAGCTCTTGACCAGTAGTACTAGCCTGAGGTGCTAATATAGTAGGAATAGGGGTAAATGGGGGTACTTGTGCGGGTGTAATGGGTTGAAGGCTAGGAAAAATAGGCATAGGAGGCCTTCTTTGTATCATGCCTACTTGAATCAAACAATTTTCAGCTCTGATGGCTATGTCAAAAGCTCGAGGTAAAGAAGTACCACCCATAGACTAGATCATGATAGAAATTTGACCATTCAAACTTTGCAAGTAGTATAGGAAAGCATGGTCAGCTGATGGCCTTACTGAGGCTAGAATTCTATTCCATGTCTTGAGGAACCTACTATTATAATCTGTCATTTTCTCTTGAGGGTCTCTCTTAATGGTTGTTAACTGCTCAACTAGAGACAAGTTATCTGATTTATCCTCAAAATGCTTACTTAATGCATCCCCTAACTCATCCCATGAAGTAATGGAACCAATAGTTAAAGTTCTAAACCATTCAAGAGCTTTACCTTTTAAAGAGGCTGCTAGTAATTTGGTGGCCACATCTTCCTGGCTTATGTTGTGTATGTTGCAGATGGTGTTCACATCTCTTATGTGCTCAAAATTAGTTGTCTGCCCTTCACCTATGAAATTAGGTAAGCTCTTTAGTGCCACCAAGGGCACATCATGATGTACAGCAAAAGCTAATGGACTCCCTTGATTAAAAGGTGCAAAAGCAAATTGCCTAGCCATTGCAGGAGCTGTGATTTGAAGATTAACAACTATATGAGCTGTATTTACTGCTGGATTTGAATCTTCTTCTAGATCTCTGGTTAGAGATTTTCCTCTTCTTCTGGAATGAAAGGACAAAGGTCTCCTTTCTTTAGTATTAGGAGGTGTTGATTGAACTCTCCTTGCAAGCGATGTTCTTTGAGTTGACCTACCTTTGTGACTTCTTTTTGAGGGCAACTCTGAAAATTTAGTGGGCTTTGAGCTCCTAGTCTCAATCTTTCTCATAAACCTTGAACAAGGTTGGCCTGGATCTTTGAAATCAGTGGAGTCACCAGATATACTTGATAGAACAACTTCTAAAAGCTTGTATTATGCAATCTGTATATCAGAGATAGCATAATCTTCAAAAAATGAATCTCTTTTTCTTTTACTATCCCACTGGGCGTGCTAGAATTGTTATACACTAAGTTTGCACCCTTGTTTCAAGCTCTCGTAGTCTTGATAACCTAGTATAACATGGGAATCATCTCCAAATTGTGGGACCTATGCTAACTAAGATGAGACCTCCAGGTTCTAGGCTGGTTCCTCTTGGATAATCACCTTAATTTTCTTCTAGACATTAAAAGTAAACTTTGGAGGGAAAGGGATAGAAGGAATGCTTGGAAAGGGAAATGACTGAAAAGAAAACTACCTACTAGGTGATACACCAAAATTAGGGTATGAATTATAGTATAAAAGATGAAATCAATGAAAGACTTAGGCCTAGGTGATCACAACTCATTGAATAGGTTTGCATAAGTACTTCATAGAAGGGTCTGTAGGTGAAAAGAGCTATTCAGGGAAAGAGAGATTCTTTCACAAACAATAACACCCTTTGGAATTAGACAACAATCTATGACTTGCAAACAAACATTCACCTCTACAACTAGGTATAGGAATGAGACAAGATAGTTAAGGGGTTGAAGTATACCACAAAACAGTCACATCAAATCATCCACAATGATACACAAAATTGCAAAAAGAAAGAGGGATCTAGAACCCTAAGATATCACTGAAAAGCATGTAAATATTGAATTCATTAAGAGATAACTCACACAAGAAGGCATAGGGACATGAGAAATGTCACAAAATGTCTTCAATATCTAAATTATCAATGGGAATTTACAACTATAGAAAACCAGAGGGCAAGAAGGATGCCACATATAGATTTCTAAGAAAAGATATATTTTCTCTTTACAATTTCCCAACTCTTCTTTTTTTACAAAAAAGTTCATTCTGAGCTCTAAAGCTCTCCAAAAACATTATATACATCTCCTCCAATGCCCACATGCAGGAGCAAAAATCTAATTAGGGTTTACATAATTTTTCATTTAATAATCAAACCCTAATTCTATCAAATTTGGCCATAAATGCACATGAAAATATCCCAGCTGATCAGATATCTGTGTTTGCGTGTCCATTTCATGTTTACACCTGCAAAAATCTAGCTACCATGATCCATCTACCTACCTGCAACTCGGTCTCTCCATAACTATTGAAATCTGATATTTTGAGATATTTGAATTTAAAATTTGATAAAACGGTCACAGGTGGTGCTAAAATTCCCTATCGACGGTCGGCATTCAAAATTCAATCTCACTTTAAAATGCGAGCATCAGATCTTCCTTTTTAGCTGGGCTCGGCATTTGACTACAAATTTAACCTTAAGTCCACCTCAAGTTCTATTTCCCTTCAGTCGCAGAGTCATTTAAACTTTTAGTTGACCCTAGTTAAGTTTGGTGAACATGAAAAATCTCTTTAGTCATAGATTCATGGAATACTCTTAACCTTGGGCCCAGAACTACCACATGTCATTCTTTTATTTTCCCTTGACTACTCTATAGGCATACACCTCAACAAATTCTGACACGGTCCCACTGCAACTTAGATTCCAATCTAACGGTAGGCGCATGATCTTATATGTCAGAAAGATTCCTTGTGCTTTTACGCCAGCCGTAGATCTTTATTAGACCGAGACCCTTCTGACAAATGGACCCACTAAAAATCTAGTCATCACCATGTGGACCAATCAAATGCTTCACACATCAGCCCATCTAACAACATGGACCCACGACCTACAGAAGGAGCATTAGATAGTTGTCACTATACCATGATGCTAAAAGTCAAGCATCTTGGATCCCTGGTATAATGACAACTGCCATATCAAACCAAATGTTAAGCTCTTTAGAAATCCCTGACCCCACGGACCCACTAACAACTGCCACGTAGCATACCAACCAACCAATCACAAGTTGGCAAACAAGACATGTTGCAGACCCTTCTGACAATAGGACCCACGGTAGACTAAGATCACATCAGACAGTTGTCGCAAGATCACAAGGGCTTGGAAGATCCCTTGTGATCAAGTGAAAACTGTAGATCTTTAGTCTACTGACATCCCTACAGATACTCTGACACGGTCCTACCAAAACAACCCAGCTGTCGTCTGACTGACCAATGAAGAACAAGCACGTCAGAAACTGAGGACCCACCTGACAAAGCCCAAAGATAAAGTAAGATCAATGGTGCGCACATGATCTCATGTGTCAGAAAAGCTCCTTCAGATCATGCACCAGCCATTAGATCAACGTTGACTGACAACCCGTCGGGCCCGCATTGACACGAAACCACATCACCAAGTCTTAACCAATGACAAATGCACAGCTTGGACTACGTGGTAGGACCCACTAACAAATGAACACTACATGCAGGAAGATCAATGATCGTTGTAAGATCTCATGGAATCTTTTGAGGCCATGAGATCATGCAACAACCGTCAGATCTAGAATCTTGACTTTAGCTGCTGAACTGAGACCGCCAACCGAAATGGTAACCACTCGCCAAATTGCTAAGTGCTAAGGGGTTGACCACTGAGAATCAGAGATTTGGTGACTGACGGATTTTAAAATGCACATGTGAAATGAAGGGACTTAAGTGGCCAATAAAGTAACAAAGAATTATAACAGGCTTAGGGTTTGCAGGGTTTATTTAGCTCAAACGGCTACTTTTTTGAATTTTTTCAACTACAGACCAGGGAGTAAAACAATTTTTAGAGGCTAGAGGGCATGGCATAAGATCATAAAAATTTCAGGGATGCTTGGCAGGATAAAAATAGAGACCTTGGGATAGATATTAGCCAAATTTGCATGCATATGAAAATTAGGGTAACAAAGATAATCAAGGGTAGGGCAGATCCAATTGGTTCATTGGACTAAATGGAGATACATATATTTATATATTCCATGGACCCTAATCTAGGCACAAGTTCACTTCCTCTAATCTCTTATTCCAACTTATATTGACACCACACACAAGGACCCCTATCTAGGCTTTCCAATGCACCTAGAGCCTCCATTATGTCAAAACTTTAAATAGGGTTTCCACCTTGATTCTAACACCATATAATATCTTAACATGGTCCATATACCATGTTTCACCAACCCACCAAGTCTGGTCAATTCATCTTCCACTAATCCACTCCAACAACCTGTTAGGCTTGTAGCCTTCACCAGTCACAAATCAACCTCTTTCTTTCCAATTTTCCCAAAACAATCTAGAAACTAATCACTGATTTAGATACCCTTTTTGGTTCTCTAAATCCTCCCCAAGTCTTAGGATAGACTCCTTTGTACCATATGTTCAATCCAGTAACCTAGCACCCACCAAATAGGCCTAATTCACCCTCATTTGAAAAGAAACTCACAAAGATACTTATACCCTTGACTCCCAACCAGGGAAAATTCTTTACTAAGGTTTAAAAACAAAATATTCTCAAGTTTTTAAGGCTTCATCCCTCACCTACACGTCTAGCCACCAAACCCTTGCTTCTAGGGTCACACAACTAGGGTATGTTAAAAAAGACCTTCAACACTATCTCCAAATCAAACCAATGGTTCCAACACATAATTTTTATCCCATACAATAATAATCCATCATGAAATATATCTATTCTTAAGGTCCTTCTCTCTCCAAGTGACTAGTGCAAGATTGACACCCTTCAATCAAAAAACTACCACCTCTCTATGGCTTCCAAACACATCATCTCCATATCCCTTCATAAACACACTATGATACAAGGATAAAAATACATATTTAAACCTCTCCCACCAATCATAGTAGCCACATTGGTGGGAGAGTCACTTCAGTGAAGTCTTCAAATCCAAAATGTTGATTGTACCCTCTATCCAAGCATATGAATGCACTGTTACACTGACTATTCCACCGGCAGATTCAGTGTTGCAGAGAATTTGATTGTTTTAATTGATTCAAAATCATTAAATTGGTTCTTTTTCACACCATACTCCACCATTCCATGTCCACTCACATGGATATCCAATGAAATAGACTCCTACACTCCAAGAACCGACTACAACCATTCCTAACTACCCAAAAAACTGTCTAAAAACTAACTGTCAACCAAAATATGATTAAATAGTGTTGTCAAGTTGACAACCAATGTTTTCAACTTGACAACATGATTCTAATTCCCAGATTATAACCTTTAAAAGGTTTAAACCAGCCTTATTAATCCAAACTAACCCTCTAGCCTCCATATGAGCCTTATAGGCCATAGTTGCATTAACATGCAACTTTACATCTTTTTAGCATCTTTTGCACTTTTGAGTGCATTTACATGTTTTGATGGAATTAATATCCATATAAAAATCTTAGATATCCCTATAGGTCCTTGAACCTTACATTTGACCTTGGATCCATTAAGTGATCCTAAGGCTACATAGTTAACCCTCGTGCCATTAAATGGCTTACATAGCATCTTTGTTGATCATAATATCGTATAATCCCAAAATCATTAAAAACATGATGAAAAAAATATAAAATGACAAATCATGGTCCAATACATTATCAAATGACCTCAAATGGTCTTTTCCCATCACGCAAGGATCCACAATGACCCTAGTGTACTTCCCTTTCTTTGGAGTTGATCTCTCCAACATAATCCATCATATCCCTACACCAACCATTATATTACAAGGATATAATACACATTCAAACCTCTCCCGCTAATGATCATAGGGGGTGGGAGATTCAATCCTCATAAGGAGACCTCAATCCCAATCACTGACTATGACCCCAAATCCAATCACTATCAAAAACACCAGCAATTTCCTCTATCTTATATATAATAAAAACACTAAAATAAATATGTGGAAAGATAAATAACAACCAAGGAAATTTCCTTACATCATAAACCAATCCAAATCATGTTTTATGCAAATATTTTAGTTCACTGGTCTTAGACTGTACTCTGAGTGGAAGTGTCCCTCAAGGTCCCTTCAGTATGAAATCAGTGATCTTTATCTTAGAGCTCATGTGAGGTAACATAAAACCATCAGGTGTGACATGACCATGTTGCCAAGGCCTAAAATAACCTATCTTGATCTTCAGATATTCAATTTCATTTATATTTGGCAACACATTCTCGGGCAATGTCAAAACTTGAAGTGTTCCTTAGTTGAAATGGACAACATTGTGTATCTTTCAATTCGTCGGTCATAGCATCAAACAGTCTGTTCCAATAGCTTCCAATGGCTAGGTAAACGCTAGTGGCAACCTCATTTGGAACATAGAGTCGCTTGAATGTTGTCGACACCTCTGGGCTGAAGTGTCCCTCAAGGTCCCTTCAGCATAAAATTGATCTTTACAGGGTCATATCTCAAAGCTCGTACAAGGTACCATCAAACCATCAGGTGCTAAAGGACCATGTTTCCTAGGCTTACAATAACCTATTTCAGTTTTCATAGATTCAAGTTCGTTTATATTTGGAAACACATTCTCGATCGATGTCAAAACTCGAAGTGTTCCTCAGTTGAAATGGACAACATTGTGTATCTTTCAAACCATCATTCATAGCATCAAATCATCTATTCTAACAGCTCTAAATGGCTGGGTAAACACTAGTGGAAACCTTGTTTGACACACAAAGTCTCTCGAATGCTTCTGGCCACTCCAGGCCGAAGTGTCCCTCAAGGTCCCTTCAGCATGAAATCGGCAATATTTATAAGGTCATATCTTGGAGCTCTTGCAAGGTAGCATCAAACTGTAGCTGTTATAGGACCGTGTTGCCTAGGCCTACAATAACCTATCTTGGTTTTCATAGTTTCAAGCTCATTTATATTTGGCAAGACATTCTCGGTTGATGTCAAAACTTGAAGTGTTCCTCAGTTAAAATGGACAACATTGTGTATCTTTCAAACTGTTAGTTGTAGCATCAAACTGTCTATTCCATCAGCTCTGAATGGTTGGGTAAATACTAGTGGTAACCTTATTTAGCATATAGAGTCACTCAAACATTGTCGACACCTCCGGGACGAAGTGTCCCTCAAGGTCCCTTCAACATGAAATTGGTGATCTTTACGGGGTCATATCTCAGAGCTTGTGTGAGGTAGCATTGAATCATCAAGTGCCATAGAACCATGTTGCTAAGGCCTACAATAACCTATCTCATTTTTTAGAGATTCAAGTTTGTTTATATTTGGAAAAACATTCTCGGTCGATGTCAAAACTCAATGTGTTCCTCAGTTGAAATGGAAAAAATTATGTATCTTTCAAACCATCAGTCCTAGCATCCAACCACCTATTCCAATAGCTCCGAATGGCTGGGTAAATGCTAGTGGAAACCTCATTTTGGCACACAGAGTTGCTTGAATGTTGTCAACACCTCTGGGCCAAAGTGTCCCTCAAGGTCCCTTCAACATGAAATCAGCGATCTTTACAGGGTCATATCTTGGAGCTCATACGAGGTAGCATCAAACCATTAGGTGCTACAGGACCATGTTGCCTAGGCCTAAAATAACCTATCTCAATTTTAGAGATTCAAGTTTGTTTATATTTGGAAACACATTCTCGGTCGATTTCAAAAATTGAAGTGTTCCTTAGTTGAAATGGACAACATTGCATATATTTCAAACCATCAGTCGTAGCATTGAATCATCTATTCCAATAGCTCTAAATGGTAGGGTAAACACTAGTGGTAACCTCTTTTGGCACACAGAGTTGATCAAACCCTACCGACATCTCCAAGCTGAAGTGTCCCTCAAGGTCCCTTCAGCATGAAATTAGTGATCTTTATGGGGTCATATCTTATAGCTCATCTGAGGTAGCATCAAACCGTCAGGTGCTATAGAACCCTGTTTCTGAGGCCTACAATAAATTGTCTCAGTTTTCAAAGATTCAAGTTTGTTTATATTTGGCAACACATTCTTGGTTGATGTCAAAACTTGAAGTGTTCCTCAGTTGAAATGGACAACATTGTGTATCTTTCAAACCGTCGGTCATAGCATCGAACTGTCTATTCCAACAACTCTGAATGGCTGGGTAAATGTTAGTGGCAACCTTGTTTGACACACAAAGTCACGCAAACACTCCTGACACCTCTGGGTTGAAGTGTCCCTCAAGGTCCCTTCAGCATAAAATTGGTGATCTTTCAAGGTCATATCTCAGAGCTCATGTGAGGTAGCATAAAATTGTTAGGTGCTACAAGACCATGTTGCCTAGGCCTACAATAACCTATCTCAATTTTTAGAGATTCAAGTTCATTTATATTTGACAACACATTCTCAGTCGATGTCAAAACTTGAAGTGTTCCTCAATTAAAAGGGACAGCATTGTGTATCTTTCAAACTGTTGGTTGTAGCATCAAACCGTCTATTCCAATAGCTCTAAATGGTCAGGTAAATTCTAGTGGCAACCTCTTTTGGCACACAGAGTCACTCAAACGTTGTCTACACCTCTAAGCTGAAGTGTCCCTCAAGGTCCCTTCAGCATGAAATCAACAATCTTTATAGGGTCATATCTCGTAGCTCGTGTGAGGTAGCATGAAACTGTCAGGTGCTACAAGACCATATTTCCTATGACTACAATAACTTATTTCAGTTTTCAAAGATTCAAGTTCATTTATATTTGGCAACACATTCTCAATTGATGTCAAAATTCAAATTGTTCCTCAATTGAAATGGACAACATTGTGTATCTTTCAAACCGTTGGTTGTAGCATCAAACCATCTATTCCAACAGCTTTGATGGTCGGATAAACACTAGTGGAAACCTCATTTGGCACACAGAGTCACTTGAACATTTTCAAAACCTCCGGGCTGAAGTGTCCCTCAAGTTCCCTTCAACATGAAATTAGAAATCTTTACAGGGTCATATCTCGGAGCTTGTGTGAGGTAAGATCAAACCGTGAGATGCTACAAGACCATGTTTCCTAGGCCTACAATAACCTATCTCAGTTTTCAGAGATTCAATTTCATTTATATTTGGAAACACATTCTCGGTCGATGTCAAAACTCAAAGTGTTCCTCAGTTGAAATGGACAACATTGTGTATCTTTCAAACCGTCAGTCGTAGCATCGAACCATCTGTTCCAACATCTCCGAATGGCTAGGTAAACGCTAGTGACAACTTCATTTGGCACAAAGAGTCCCTCAAACACTGTCGACACCTCTAGGCTGAAGTGTCCTTCAAGGTCCCTTCAACATGAAATCATTGATCTTTATGGGGTCATATCTCGGAGCTCGTGTGAGGTAGCATCAAACTATCAAGTACTATAGGACTATGTTGCCTAGGCCTATAATAACCTATCTTAGTTTTAAGAGATTCAAGTTTGTTTATATTTGGCAACACATTCTCAGTCAATGTCAAAACTTGAAGTGTTCCTCAGTTGAAATGGACAACATTGTGTATCTTTCAAACCGTCATTCATAGCATAGAACCGTCTATTCCAATAGCTCCGAATGGTTGGTTAAATGCTAGTGGAAACCTCTTTTGGCACACAGAGTCTCTCGAATGCTACTGACACCTCCAGGTTGAAGTGTCCCTAAAGATCCCTTTAGCATGAAATAGGCAATCTTTAAGGGGTCATATCGTGGAGCTTGTGTAAGGTAGCATCAAACCATCAGGTTCTATAGGACCGTATTTCTTAGGTCTATAATAGCATGTCTCAGTTTTTATAGATTCAAGTTCATTTATATTTGGCAACACATTTTTAGTCGATGTCAAAACTTGAAGTGTTCCTCAATTGAAATGGACAAAATTGTGTATATTTCAAACTGTCGATCATAGCATCGAACCATCTATTCCAACAGCTCCAAATGGATGGCTAAACGCTAGTGGCATCCTCATTTGGTACATAGAGTCACTCGAATGATGTCGACCACTCCAGGCTAAAGTGTCCCTCAAGGTCTCTTCAGCATGAAATTGGTGATCTTTACAGGGTCGTATCTCGGAGCTCGTGTGAGGTAACATCACACCGTCAGGTGCTATAGGACTATGTTGCCTAGGCCTACAATAATCTATCTTAGTTTTCATAGATTCAAGTTCTTTTATATTTGGAAACACATTATTGGTTGATGTTAAAACTCACAATGTTCCTCAGTTGAAATGAGCAACATTGCATATCTTTCAAACTGTTCGTCGTAGCATCAAACCGTATATTCCAATAACTCTAAATAGTCAGGTAAATGCTATTGACTACCTCATTTTGGCATACAGAGTCACTTGAACACTGTCAACCACTCTGGACCGAAGTGTCCCTTAATGTGCGAGTAGGAGGATGAGTGTAAAAATGTATTATATCCTTATTTTTTAGTTTTTTCATGCAAGGATGTAAGTTGATGTTGTTTTAATATCATTGAATGAAGATGAGCTACTGTACCATGTTGTTTGTATGTAAGAACTAGTGCAGGGCACCCTAATGAAGGCATGAGGGTCACTTGGGTAAATAATTAGTTTGAAGAAGATAAAAGACCTATAAGGTCTTTGCAATGTTGTAACATTCATTTTAAGCCATTTTATGTAATGATTTGATCCATGAAGGATTGAAAACTTGTAATAATGCACTTGGTGCACATATTGATGTAACAACTAGTTACCAAAGGAGGCAAAAGCCTAAAATAAGTTTAGTTTGTGTTGTTAGGAGTTCCAACTAATCTGGATCGGTTGTGGAGGTTGATAGGACTTTATTTAAGTACTTGGAGGTCTTCTATTTTAGATGGTACGAACTAGAGGCAAGAGTTGTACGGACTGTATTTTTTTTTAGCAATAAATTTCAAATTTCTTGCAATTTCTCATAGTTTTTGGATGTATCATTGAAATCCATACTTGTGCATGGTTGAGATAAATTTTAAACACCTCTTTTGAATCAATTTTATATTTGTTTCATTGATTTGGTGCATTTCCTTTTGATTGGTCTAAAATAGTGTTGGGAATTGTCTTGTTTTAAGATGTAAATAGAATGATCCATCCCCTTTTTGTAATTACTATCACTTGGGGATGGATCCAATCATTTTATTATAGAATTATAATAATTTTAATGCAAGAATGAGAAGGATTTTTTAGGTGGGCATTGATTGGAGGAGTTGTTGGGGTTGAGGAGTGACCAAGGGTCATTGAAATGAAGCCATGGGTATAGCAGCGGAGAATCAAGCCCTTGGAGGTGGTCATTTTATGATTGAATCCATACGAGGATGGTATAATAATGTTGGAACAAATTTCATTTTGTTGGTATGGTGTTGGGAGGTCATACATTGAGAGAGCCCTAGTTTATAGGGGTTTTTAAGACCAATTTGGGGCTTTCATATCCAGAAGTGTCATAGAGTCAAATTGATGGAATATTCTTCTAATTAGATCCATTTCATAGGACTGTTGAAGAGGGAAAGGTATGGGATATTACCCATGATAGGGTTTCTTTGATAAATGGGTGAATTAGGCCTCTCTAGCAAAATGGAATCAACAATTTTAAAGTAGTTTGTCTAAAAACAAGTTGGGTTGCATTTGGGATATGTTTTAAAACTTCCAAAAGGGTATCTAGATCATTGATTATTTTTTGAAGTCTTTTGGGAAGATGTGGAGAAAAATTCCATTATATGACTGGTGAAGGTTACTAGGAGCAATCCTAGAATGACAGTTTGATAGTTTGGAGCTAACCAATGCAAGTGCATTGGGTGAAGCCTAGATGGTGGATCCTTATGAAGGATGTTTTATATGTGAGAATATTATCTCACTTGTTACTGATTGTTGTATTTCTATAAGGGTATGGGATTAGAGTGTTGCACACACCACCTTTGCATCACATTCATATTCTAATAAAGTATAAATCATATAGTAACAATATACATCGATAAACATACAAGCATAACTATAAGGCATGGGAAATTTACAAAGCATAAGACATCCACATAAACATAAATTAGTATACATTAATACACAAAACACATGAATTGCATACCCAAAACATAAAAAATATATATTTGTAGGGCATGAAGCCAAATTTATATGTCCAATAATTTCATACATCGAATATATCCAATATAGTTAAACTGGCTTCCTCAAAGCCAAATGGATGTACAATGTATCACTTATAAAATATGCAAAAAATATGTCCACTAATTCCATATAGGCATACAATCTATATCCCTAATCTAGTCCTTTCTCGCTAGGGGAAGAAAAAAAATCCTAAGTTGTCTTCGATCGTCATGTCAATGGAGATGCAGTGGATGTTGTAGTCTTTCAAGTGCACTCACTAGTCCTCTTCTCTAGACTCTTCTACAGCTTGAGCTGTTAAAAAAAAAAAATTAAGCATCAATAACTAATATACATCAAAATTGAATTATACAATGACATAAAATAGAATATTCTCTTACCGATAGCAAATAGTCACAATGTACATCCACTGAAGGTGCATGTTGATGATCTAGAGTAATAAGTTGGTGCAAGGGCATTCTTGGGTATTCAGAAAATCTGCATGGTGGTGTGTTAAAATGGTCTTGTGTTGCTCAGTTGCAGCTTTAACTGATGGTCTCAGTTATTGAAGGAGCTCGATCACTGAAGGAACTTGGTAAAATCTCTAGCGCTCAATGGAACATGTATTCAGAGATGATTGTGGTACTCGGTCGACGTGCTTTATCGGTGATGCCTAGAGTGCTCAGGTGTTTTACTAGTGCTCAGTAGTTCTAGTTTACCAACTAGAGTTCTTGGAGTTTGGTTGGCCAACTTGGTGTATTTAATGTTGGTATCTTTTGTTGTATTCTCCTATGTGTATCTAGAGGCCGACATGGAGAATTAATTTTTTGTAAGGCTATTTGAGAGCCGACTATTGTTGCATTTAATATTTTTTTGTAATAGAAGTCGACTTGTCTTAGGAGTTAATTATTTCTTCCAGCCAACTTGTGGTTGAGGAAATGTATTTAAGGAGTGCTTAGGTAGTGTTTTAGGAGAAGATGAGGATATTGGAGTCAGTGAAAGAAAAGGATAGCAATTGGATCCTATGAGATCTTGAAGATCAGATTGTTCGATCTGCTAATTGTAATAGCAGAGCTAGTGGTTTGCATGCTTGGAGACAAGGAGATTGTTTGGAGGCTTGCGAGCTCAATTTTAGATCTGCCTTAGTGTTTCCATCAATTTTTGATGTGTTTCAGAGTTGGACTAGCTAGGAGTTTGTAGAAATACTTTTGTAAGTGTTTGCATTTGTCCCTAACCCGAAAGGCCTTACAACTGGGCATGTTGAATGAAAATTCTGTTGAAGCATTATCTTGTTGTGTTATTCTGCATTGTTGATGTTTGGCTACAAGTTTGGACAGTCCTTTATTGGATCCTCTGACCTTTAACTACATCATAAGTCCCTACAACAATAATCAAAATAATAATTAAAATACATACATGAATATCGTTATAAAATTCAATACAAACTATTAAAATAACAATTTTAAAATTAAGTGATCTCTTTCATACCTCAGTCATTGCTTCAGAACTAGCTACTATTGTAGCTACTCTATGATCCAAATTATCATGAACACAAGGAGGAGTCTCTGATGTCAATAACTGAAAATGAAATAATAAAAGTATTATGTAGTTATCAAAATTACATATATTTTTTATAACCCTACTAATGAATAAATGATACCTCTGTGAAGGTTCCACCATGTCCTTTGGTGTGCGGTGTCAATGTCGAAACTCCAACATTCAACTAGTGCACATGTACGTGGCAATTTATAAGACAACCATTCATATAAGAACGTACTACTAACATTTTAATTATAATGCATTATTACATATACCTATGGACTCAATGATGATGTCAAAAAGATAGGTGAAAGAATGTGATCACCGCAATGACCAGTTTGCCTCTAGATTTTGATCATACTTTGTCTAGTAATTTAGTTATTCATTCAATAATTAATTATATATAATCAAGTAAATCAAATTAACATGCAAATAAAGATACCTCAAGGAAAGTGGTGCGATGCCCTTCACTATCTATTTTGAATGTCGATGGTCCACCAGTGAACTAATGCACATGCACAATAAGTTATGATACAATAATTCATATAATTACATAATAATCAAATATATTAATTAAAATTTTGTATTCAATACATACTTGTGGACTTGACAATGATGTGTAGAAGGGGACAAGAGGATCATTTCCATTTCCACCGCCACCAACACTCTTGCCCTGAATTTTGATCATAATCAATAGATACTAAATTAATTAGTTATTCTTTTATAAATGAAATATGATCAAAGAAATTTAATGAACTTGGAAATATATACCTGTGTGTCAATGCCAAATGTCATATTTAGAAAATCATCAGTCATCATTCCATGATCCTATTCCTCTCTCTCGATAGTACTAAATGTGCACAAGGATCCACATGAATGACAAATATGCCCCCTCAAAGATTGACCATGGTCACTCTCAACTAAAGGAGTGGCACATTGAATGAGAGTCTCTATCAAAGCACTAATTGTGCCTAGTGTGTCCACCTCTACATGTTCCTTCACAACAAAAGGAATACTAACATGATCCACCTATGGCTTGCCAATAGGAACCCTAGGTGTGTTAGGGTCACGATGTGCCCCCACTCTATCAAATGATGACCCCCCTCCTCTACCCTAAGAATCTAGAAAGTCAAAATAATTTGGCACCTCCTTGACTGCAAACTCACAATAGAATTTCCTCAAGAAATATATAGGAACTTCATGATTGTTATAGGGAAGGGAATCAAAGACCATCCACCATCTCTCCTAAAAGTTTTTTTTTATGTCTTCATTCAAGCACCAATGAATTGGGAACCTCCTTGTTGTAGTTATAAGAGTATCAGTGGCCCCTAGTTTTTTAAAGAGTTTGCAAATGTCATCTTTTGTGATTTTTTTCTTTTTTATGTCCTCATATGATAATTTATTTGCATAATATTATTTTTGTTCTTCTCTTTTATCATGCCATAAATTAAGTTGCCCACTAACCTAGCCTACATGGGTCAAGATTGATTCCAATGATTTTGCAAGTCTTTCCCTTCCAAGATTTTTAGCAATAGAATATTTTAACCTCCTAATTAAATATTCTAATTCTTTTTTCCCTCTTTCAATTTGGTTGATCAAATTTTCTTGTGTTCTAGGAGGAGGTTTCTCGATTGGTGGAGGCAGTTAAGGTTCATTTTCTTGGTTATTTTCTTCATTCATTTATTCATGAGGAGAAGATGGAGGGTTTAGTTGAGGGTTTTGTTTAGGGAGATCATTTCTTCCTAGCAATTAAAAAAATCAATTTTAAAATCTTTACTATAGATAAAATCTAAGAAAAGAAATTTTAACAAAACAAATTGCTTCAAAACTGAAATTTCAATACAAATAAGAGGCATGGGCTATAAAAATACTTACCTCTTCTTCTGGCTCGAACTTGATGATGTCATGGAGCCATTATTTATCAAAATTGATGGATAGAACAAGAAAAATGATTTTGTGTACGCGCTTGGGAAGCCCTCTTTCACTGCAAACACGGGATTGTGGCAAGAAAAATGGGCTTTTCAAATGCACAAAACACTTTATAGTGTTTTACATAGCATGTGCACCCTCTAGGGCGCACGCACTATGGTTTGAATTTCCCAAGCCTAAGTCTTGGGCAACCCAAGCCATAGCGTATGGGGTGCACACGCTTTAGTGCGCACGCACTATGGCCTTTGGGGGACCAAAAAGGAAAGTGGCACCTTTTTGGTCATCCATCTTTGTGCATATACCTTGTAATAGGTCATCTTAAGGGGTCTTATGCCATAATAGGTTCTACTAAGGGGTCTTATGTTATAATAGGTCATCTTAAGGGGTATTATGTTATAATAGTTCCTACTAAGGGTCTTATGTCATAATAGGTCCTATTATGTCATAATAGGTTCGATTACATCATAATAGGCTTTATTATGTCATGATAGGTTCTATTATGTCATCTTAAGGGGTTTTATGTCATAATACAAGTTGTTAAGGAATCTTATGGCATAAAAGGTCCTACTAAGGGGTCCTAGGTGTCTTAATGACACAAATGATATCTATGGACAAAGGACTAGCAATGTCACAAGTCAAAATGTTGAATTTGGATTAAGTCATGGAAGCAATTTGTTTTTATGGGGATGAAATATTTTGTGCAAGTCTATTTATAGTAGATTTGGTAGAAAGGTTGGTATAAGAAACAAAGAAAAGGAGATCTAACACCAAAATCAAAATTAAAATGTTATAATTTAGGTTCACCAAAATGTAAAGTAAGGAAAAGGGGGACAATGTAATGTGTAATGCAGGGGGAATTGTCCTCTTTTTTTCTATTTTAAAAATTAAAAGGAATATTACCCAATAGGCTCAAGTAGGACTTAAGGGATAAGTGAGTGAATTTATCCTTCATGGTAATGAATTAGAATTAGTTTATTTGAGGGGATAGGACAAACTAATTTAAAATAGAATCCTAAATAAGATAAATGATAAATTTTATCAAAAATAAAAAGACAAGAACCTATAATGAGAAGAAATGGAAAATACACAAAAACACTAATATGGGATTTTAATTTGAAGCTAATATGGAAGGTATATGAGGCCTAGGTATCTAGGCATCTTTTACCTAGGCATAGGATTCCTTCTCACCATATATCATGCACTTTTGCCCAAAACTTTTAGATATCATCCTTTGGATCTTGTACTTTTTGAATCTATAATAGTATGATTTTCACATGTTCATGCACATAGAAAAATGGTAAATTTTTGGGTTTAAAGGGGTTTTCCTTGGTCAAATATTTGTTTAGAAATTAACCTTGAAATATAAATAAAATTGCATGTGAAGGAAAGTATGTAAATGTAAATGTAACTATTAGATCTACCTCGTAAATGTATACCTTCTTAAAAAAATATTGAGATCACACATATTTATGAAGATTATTATATGTTTCTTGAATTTAGTTGTTGAACCATGGAATGTAGAAATGAATCAAAAATGCCTTTCACAAATACATAGATATATGAATGCCACTCCAAGATATTTTATATTGTATACTTAATAAACTCATGCCTTGAAGAATGGATGAATGAAATGCATGTAGACAGACCAAAGGATCTTCTTGTTTTATTGAGAACTCCTCTACTTGGGCATAATGGGAGATAAGCTTTCTAAAATTGAGAATATTGCATTAAAAATTGTCTTGACTCTTGAAGAATGCTTGAAACTTGATCTTGAACACTTGGGGTTGAAACCGTAGGAGAGAAATTGAAACATTGATCATGGTTACCAAAATGAAAAGAGATGTGCCACTTATACACCTTTCACAACATTTCATGAGTTAAAAATAACACAAGCCCACTACAAAATAATTTTAATGGGCCACCCATTCAATTTTGGGCTCAAATGTTTCGCTAGAGGTTGCCTATGAATTCTATACATGGGTATAGGATGCCTAGGCATCCTATACCTATACCTATAAAAATGGGACCTAATTTTAAGGGGGGTTCGAGAATAAAGAAAAGATGCTAGAAAAGGGAGTTTGGTTTCTAGATCAAGCATAACAAACATGAAATCTTGAAATTATCAATGGGGCCTAATAGAGAATCTAATTATAGGTGTTAACTTCTTAGGATGGTACACATTAATAACATTGTATATTCTTATTTCTTAAGGATACACTACTTATAATAGAGTTTATAGACCTTTTATTAAACACTCCAATTTTTAACTTTTGACTAAAGTTTTGACAATTATAAGACAATCGATTCATATTTTTATGTAACAAAAGAGTTTCTACTTGAAGAATTAAATAAATTTGTATCAATAAATCTACATGTTGTAGCCTTGTGACCATAGCCATTACATTAATAACAATAACCCCAAAAATAATTTAAGTTAACCTTGTTTTCTCTGTCCATGTAGGTATAGTTCCAGTGGACATATTAACTCTTCTTCTTTCTTTTTTTATGACATTAGATTTTCTACTATCAACAATACTACCTTTTGGCTTATTTTTGTCTTTAGGAGTAGAAGTGTGATGACTGAGATCAAGTTTCTTCCTTAGAGTCTATATATTCTTAAAAAACTTTCCATCTATGGCTGAAAATATTATCTCATATTTAGAATCATCTTCAATAGTGTAGACTTTCCCTACCTCATATCATAAATTAGTATGATCCTTGGAATTCCTTTGCTGACTCAATATTTCATCCAACATGTTTCTACTTTCAAATTTGTAAAAATTTCCAAAATAAGATTTATATTTCTCTACTTCATTTCAAAAATAAACTACTTCTACTTCAAGTTTGTGACAATCCATAGTTTTGACTTCCAATTCGGTTTTTTCAAATATGTTATCTTATTACTTTCTTTTGTCTCTAATTTTATATTGATAATCACATCATCTTTTGATAGAATTACACTAGGTGCTTAATAGACTTAGGTTAGGATCACTAAGATTCCTAACTCTCCAACCTCCCAATATCTTGATTGAGGATCTCACAAGGCTTCATCTTTTCCTCTAAGGACTCTCTCAATATCCTCCACTTTAACCACTTCAACTCCTAGGTGATCTATCACTGATTGAATTTTCTTGTCCCTTCATATCCAATACTCCTTCCAAATGCACCTTACCTCGTAAGAAAGTTGGTGATTCTTGTAGGGGTGTGGAGGTAGTAAATTTCTATACTAGTTTCACTTCTTGACCCATTTGGTCAAGGTCTTCATCATTCCACCTTACCAATCTCTTCAAAATCTCTTAGTAGGGCTTGTATCCCTAGAGACCCCAATTAGGCCTCCTAGTCCGGGTTTTTAGGACTTTCTACAAAAACCTCCAAAAGGACCTCCCAAAAAAATTTTAATTCTTGGTTCATATGGGATACTCTCATGGATTTTTTAGGTCTTAGGGTCTCATGCCTTCGTACAATGCCCTAACTCAATAAGGAGGGTTTTACAAGGGTTTTAGTGGCTTCTAGGAGCTCACTATACAAGGTAAGGTTTGTCTTGCTAAATGGATTCATCAAGCCCAGTGTTCTTCATCAATATTTTTTCTAATTATCTTCTTGGTCTCCACAATCTTATAATGTGTCTCTTTAGTCACCCCTGCAAGCAATACAACTATTTCACCTCTGTGTCCCTAGTTGGAAAATGACTATGCTCACCTAGGGTAAGGTCACAAAAATGGCCATGTTTGTTGCTAGACCTCCAAAAGAGATATATACACTATACATATTCTCCTCTTCCATGTCCCAACTGATCGTGATGAACAAACAATGGGGTTTCATGGGGGAGCCATGTTTATACACAAAGCTATACACGGGCTAGTGAACTGGCTAAGACAAAAGAAATTAACTTAAGCTAAAAAACACCTAAGAAACACTAAAAAACACCTAAGAATCACAAAAAATGGTACAAAATGGAAATTTAATGCTAAATATGTATTGAATCCTTCTTCCCAAGAAAAATTTATTACATTAGATGCTATTGTTTCATAAAAACCACAGATTGTGTCATCAAAAGACTATAACAATGTCTGGATTCTCAAAACTAAAAATTAAAAATGATGCTAACCTCTGGATTTGGGCCTTTTAGGTCTTAAATATCCTTTACTAATTATTTTTTGGTGGTTAGGACCCCTATTTGACCTAAAACCTAGGTCAGTTCCTTTAGGACAAAAATTTGTCATGCAACTTTGCAAATTTGCAAAAGTTGTCATGACAACTTTTTAGCAACTTTTACATAGTTTCTTATCTCATTGCTCAAACCACTCAAAGACTCAAAAAATACTATTAAAACCTATCTAATTCCATTTGGGTCATTTTATACTACAATCAAATATTTGACTCGCATTTCCACTCTTGTGCCCTTTTTCCAACTTCTAAGACCAAGCTAGGTCCTAAGGAAACCTTAGCCTATTGACTCAACCTAACTAACCCAACCCTAAGATAACTCAAACCACAACTCTCCTATCACACCTATTGGAGATTTTCCAACAAGCCAGTGCTGACTGTATGTTTTTCATTGATGACAACATATGGTAAGTATCATGCGTGGAAGACTTATGCAGCAAGTTTTGAGTATAAGTAGCATGGACATGTTATCAGCATGATATCATGGATGTAGAGGCTAACTATTAGTACAGATAGTTATTCAGTAGCTTGTGTGAGCAATGTTCCTAATAGAGTTACAAGTAGTGTTTTGTGAGTGATTATCCATACAATTATCATGGAGCCTTGGGCACTTGGATATGTGATGGAGACAAGCTAGAGATGATAAGGTCATGGATGTAGAGTCTGATGATCAGTAGAAGTAAATTTATGCAGTCACTATTTACCAGTTGCAGTATTCTATGTTTGTTTAGAAGAGCCAACAAAGATTTTATTGGTTCAAGAGTTGTGCCTATCATTTTGGTATGCACCCTTGGATTAGTAATTAGAGAAGACTTAACAATGTTTTGTTAAGAGCACATGATGTAATTCAGCTTAAGTAAAAAGTTACAGTTAATTTGGTAGAGCCGACAGTGTGTAGCGTGCGTCTACAATTATTGATTTAGATAGGTCCCAGTTTGTGATGTGTTCTTAGTAGAGCTGACAGAATTATTATCGGATGATGTTATGGTTTCTCTAATATGATTTCAAGGTGGTTCTAATAGGCTGACTTGATTATATCATTTGGAGGAAAGATATTTATGGGCAATCAATTGTGATTGCTATAGTATGGTTAAGAGTTGATTGTGAAGAGCATAGCAAAGAGTGTGAAGTGTGGAGCCATCAGTAGAAGGTCTATGTGACCAAGTAAAGAGTTTATGCTATACATTGGAACTAATCTAGATAGCAAGTCAAAGTACAATTCACCAAGATCCAGATATAGTGTGTATCTATTATTCAGAAGGTTGTAGCCTTCACCCCTTTGAGCAGTGTGCTCCTGGACAGTGCGTCCTCACCCCTAATAGGGTTAATTGTAAAAGACTCCTAAGAGGGTCCAACCCTTGACCAGGTCACTATACTAAATTTATTGTAAAGACAACTCCTAACAGGGTTAAGGATCTTCTAACAAGGATCATAAAACACTAGTACAGATTATTAGTGGGTGTCAATTCCCACCGAGGTTTTTACCTATTTGGGTTTCCCCGTAACCAAAATATTAGTGTTGTGTTCAAGTCTTCTTTCATTATGTTTATGCTTTATGTTTAAGTATACTTAATTGGATAAAGAATTGAAACTTGTAGATAACTAATTCACCCCCCCCCCTCTCAGTTATCTCTTGGGACTATTCCTAACAATTGGTATCAGAGCCAAGTACCTTGGAGATAAATTTTAACAGCTTGAGGTTGATTAGATGGCATTCTTTAGAAAATAAAGTCCTAAGTTTGATGGAGAGAATTATCTTGACTGGAAGAACAAGATGGTGCCACATTTGCAATGCATTACTTTTGAATTTTTTGATGTAACTATCAAAGAAGTCAAGATCCCTACTTTAGCAGATCTGGCAAAGGATGATGCTACTGAAAAGAATAAGGAATTGTTTCATCAGAATTCTATAGCCAAAGAAGCCCTTATTAGCACCCTATCTGATAGTAAGTTTTCAAAAATAAAGAAAGTAGATACAGCCCACAAGATATGGAAGCACCTAGAAGACATATTTGAAGGAGATAAACAAGCAAAGGATGTGCGCAAAAAAACTTGGAAGAAAAGGTACAATGCATTAGAGATGATACCTAAAGAAAACATCAGAGCTTACAACCAAAGGATTAATGAAGCGATTGCAGGAATCAGGAACAATGGTGGAGAGATCTTAGAGGAAGACATTATGGACAAGTTGATGACTACTCTTACACCAGAGTATGAAAATGAGATCAACATCCTTGATGAGACTATGTAGCTTACAACAAACTTTAAGAGAGAAACCTTGATCAGCAAAATCTCAGCTTTTGAGATTTCAAGATTGAAGACAGAACCTAAAAGTGAGATAGCCTTCAAAGCATCAGTCCATGGTAAGAAATCTGCAAACATTTCTAGCAATTTTGATGATGATGAAGAAAAAGAACTAGTGGATTTCATTGCTATGATTCCTAAAAGAGGAAAGAAAGGAAAAGGAAAATATGAAGGTCAATTGTCATTCAAATTCTTTTCATGTAATAAGATTGGCACTAGTAAATTTTACCTTAAATTTCGACGAGAATTAGTCAAATTTTCTACAACAATTCGTCGAATAGGTGACTAAAACTGTCGTCGATCTTTTTTCATCGAATTTTTTACATGGTAAATAATAGTTGAAATTTTGACCCCATAACTGGTCGAATTATCGACTGCAACAATCCCTTGGAACTAGAAGAATAAGACGTCGATCAATTGGTTGGATAGTCAAAATTGAGACCATTTTGTCATCGAACTATCCACCCCAATTCATCGAATGTATAGCATCTTGGTCAAATTTACTCCATTTGATCGTCGAATTATCCACACAAATTCATCGCATGGACCGTCAAACCTATAGCATCTTGGTCAAATTTAGTACTGTGTAAAGGATGAAATTTTGACCAATACTAACTTTTGTTTAAAAACAAATGGGACACCATTTTCAATATATTCCTACTTTTAGTTGAATATATTGCTTGTCTATAATTAGTATGCATATATGAATCTATGAAGCTTTGATTTAGCTATTTTCTTCTATTTAGCACAATTAGATTGAACAAAGCATTTTCATTGTACTGTATATTCACAGCCTCAAGAAAAATCAAACTGACTAAGAAAGCTTCGTTTACCTACAGATTTGTGTGCTTGTCTGAGTTTGATACGCATATTTGTGTATCAAACTTAGACAAGCACACAAATCTATAAGTAAATGTTGATTAAATATTTTATTTTATATAGCAGTTTAAAAGACTATTTAAATGTTTTGATGGTTTGATAAGAACAAAATTGGTATTTAGATATAAATTATTGAGCTTCTCTTTGTTTCAATAATAGTTTAACATTCTCTACTTAACAAGGCCAACCACGTGAAGGTGGAAGCTCATCTAGCCCCTCCTAGGAGCCTCTTATGACCCTTTACGACATTTTAAGACCTCTAATATGTATTCTTAGAGGTCATAAATGGTCGTAAAGGGTCATAAGGGGTCCTAGGACACAACAGCTGAGAAACATAAATGTAGGCATCATGGTCACAATGTTTTGGAAACACAACATAATTGAGTGGTATACCCAGATGATGCAATGCAACCACTACTCCTGTAGTTATAAGTTGACACTATGGGATCCAAAAACCAAAGATAGGAATCTATATATGGTTTTTGGATCCACAGTGTCAACTTAGAAGTGCAGGAGTAGTGGTTGTGTTGCATTTTCTAGGTATAGCATTCAATTATGTTGGGTCTCCAAACAATTGGGACCATGATGCCTACATTTATGTTTCTCAGCTGTTGTGATACCTACATTTATGTTTTGTAGATTTCATGTTTATTTGCATGTTCTTTGTGTTTGGCTTCTCTCCCTTGCATTGAAAATAAGATTTTTCCCACTCTGAATCAAGAATGTGCATGCAACACAAGCAGAATATGCACGGACAGTAGGTGGAGTTGAAAAAACACAACACATTTACATGTTGGATACAATTGTCTGAAGGACATTGTTGGATTAGCTATGTGTTGTCTTTGATGTCACACAAATGTCATATCAATTATCGCTCTTAGTATCTACCGAGTTCAGTCGGTCACCTAAGCGGTTCTCAGTATCTACCAAGTTTAGTCGGTCAGCTAAGCGGTTCTCAGTATCTACCGAGCTCAGTCGGTCAGCTAGGTGATTTTTAGTGTCTACCAAGTTCTCTCGGGTGTCTAAAGGAAACATGACAGGGTAACAGTGTTAATCAAGCCTCCTCAATTATGGAAGGAAAATTAGTGGTTACTGAGTTCTCTCGGTCACCGAAGGAAATCTTTTCAGGATTAATGTTTACCGAGCAAGGTCGGCCCTTTCAAAGAATTTTTTTATTACAGTTTGTTTATCCTAGCCAACTGTTATAATAATTATTAGTGCCGACTTGACAATCTAAATGATTATGAAATGGCATATATATATAGAAGGTCAAATGGTGAATAAAATATACAGAGAAATGTTGAAAACTTGATCCTTGAAGTGTGTAATAATTAAACTGTTCTTAAGCATTCATCACTAATTAACTTACATGAATAAAGAAAATAACATGAACACAAGAGACACCAGATTTACCGTGGAAACCCAATATGGGAAAAACCACCAATGTAACTAGTTACTATTTTTCACTCTTCTGAAGTGATGCCCGGTTAGAAGCCAACCCGGTAAAAGGTTACAAAACACACTATTATGTGTGACCTTGTTAGAGGATTTAATCACCCTGCTAGGAGTGGCCTTGTAAGAGGTCTTGAAACAATTCAATAGA
This sequence comes from Chamaecyparis obtusa, assembly GCA_027943335.1. Taxonomy (NCBI): domain Eukaryota; kingdom Viridiplantae; phylum Streptophyta; class Pinopsida; order Cupressales; family Cupressaceae; genus Chamaecyparis; species Chamaecyparis obtusa. Next base: position 259,633 of record BSBK01008849.1, read on the forward strand.
ACTGTTACCTTGTTAGAGGATTTACAAAATGGTTGTTCAACCAACTTGGTTAAGAGATTTTGATATCACTGCTACAATTGCTAGAGAGTAACAATGAAATAACCTGCAACTGAATTGTTGAATATAGATCTCTGTTCCATTTCACTAGATCCTTACTGATCAATTAAATCTTTGCTGCTCCTCAAGGATATCTGACCATCCTTCAAAATTCGCACACGCCTTTCTTCAAAATGATTTTCTGCATGCTGTATATTTTATTCACCATTTGACCTTCTATATATATATGCCATTTCATAATCATTTAGATTGTCAAGTTGGCACTAATAATTATTATAACAGTCGGCTGGGATAAACAAACTGTAATAACAAAATTCTTTGAAAGGGCCGACCTTGCTCGATAAACATTAATCCTGAAAAGATTTCCTTCGGTGACCAAGAGAACTTGGTAACCACAGCGAATTCTGCAACATCCTTTGGAGACCGAGAGAGCTCGGTAACCACTAATTTTCCTTCCATAATCAAGGAGGCTCAGTTAACACTGTTACCCTGTCATGTTTCCTTTAGACACCCGAGAGAACTCGGTAGACACTAAAAATCACCTAGCTGACCGACTGAGCTCAATAGATACTGAGAACCACTTAGCTGACCGACTGAACTCAGTAGATACTGAGAACTGCTTAGCTGACCAACTGAACTCGGTAGATACTGAGTGTGATAATTGATATGACATTTGTGTGACATCAAAGACAACACATAGCTAATCCAACAATGTCCTTCAGACAATTGTATCCAACAATCTCCCTCTTTGGCATTAATGGCAACACAACATGTCATAGCATAATGAAATTTCACAGATAAACCAAGAGTAAGAAACATATCCTTAGCTTCATTCTAATTCCCATCATCTTCAAACTTCTTTCTCTTACTGAGAACTCTCCCTCTTAACTTCTCAAATTATTCTTCTTAGAAATTTCTTGAAATGACAACAAACTCTCCCTCTTTGACAACACATGCCAAAGATAATTTACATAGTTTCGGTAAATATCAATGTACCTTATGTACTGATTCATATGCAATGATTCCCTGACTATGCTTCATCAACTGATTGATCTTCAACATGTTCTAGTTGATGCATCACTAAAACTTTATTTAGTGAACCTTGGACAGGGGAGTGACCCCTAACTTGCCTCTTAGATACAAGAATGCATCCTTAGGTAGTGGTTTGGTGAAGATATCTGCAATTTGTTCTTTTGTATGAATATATTCCAATCTGATTTCCTTGTCCTGCACCAATTCTTTGACAAAGTGATATTTAATTGCAATGTGCTTAGTTTTGGAATGCATTACTGGATTCTTTAAAATATTTATTGCACTTGTATTATCACAAAACATAACAACTGGTTCTTTGATCTCAACCTTCATGCCTTGCAAAAGCTATTTAAACCATATAATATTAGAGCAGTTTACTGCTGTAGCAACATATTCTGCTTCTGCTGTGGATTGGGATGTGCAATTTTACTTTTTACTAGTCCAAGATACTAACCTCTTGCCAAGAAAGAATGCTCCACCACTTGTACTCTTTCTGTCCCAATCAGCATCAGTAAACACCTTTAAATCTAGATTGCCTCCATATTTATACCACAAGCCATAATCTTCAGTTCCCCTTAAATACCTCAAGATTCTTTTGATTGCCATCATGTGATTTTCTCTGGGTTTAGCCGAGAATCTTGCCACTATTCCAACTGCTAAGGCAATATCAAGCCTTGTGTGTACTACATACTGTAATTTTCCAATCATTGATCTGTACAAGGTCTTATCTACTTCTTTTGAATCATCATCTTTGGTAAGCTTCAGTCTAGTACACATGGGTGTACCAACTAGTTTTGAATCTTCCATACCAAATTTCTTAAGTATTTCCCTGATATATTTAGACTGAGTAATGTAGATACCATTTTTGTTCTGCTGAATCTGAAGTCCAACAAAGAATTTTATCTGACCAAACATAGACATTTCAAATTCTTTGTTCATAAGCTCTGAAAATTCTTTGCACTGATCATCATTTTGTGTAAACACAGTATCATCCACAAATATTTCTGCCAAAACAATTTTGTTATCTGATCCTTCTTTGATGTATAAATTGTTGTTGTCATTAGCCCTTTCGAAATCAATTTGAGTAAGATAGTTATGTAATCTTTCATACCATGCTCTAGGAGCTTGTTTCAGACCATACAATGTTTTGTGTAATTTGTAGACCATATCTCTTTTGTTTGGATCAATAAAACCTTCAGGTTGCTCAATATAGACTTCTTCATCAAGAATACCATTGAGAAAAGCAGATTTGGTATCCATCTAATATACCTTAAATCCTTTATGTGCTGCATATGCAAGTAAAGTCCTCACATCTTCTAATCTTGCAATAGGAGAAAAAGTCTCTCCATAATCTATTCCTTCTTCTTGAGAATATCCTTTACATACCAATCTTGCTTTGTTTCTTGATACTTGACCATCTTCATTCAATTTATTTTTGAATACCCATTTTGTCCCAATTACATTTTTATCTTTAGGCCTAGGTACAAGAGTCCATGTCTTATTTTTCTCTATTTTCTCTATTTCTTCATTCATAGCCTCAATCCAACTTTCATTTTCTAATGCATTTTTGACATTTTTAGGTTCAAAATTAGCAAATAAACATGTACCTTTTAGTTTACTTCTTGTCATAGTACCATCTAATTTGTTTCCAATAATCTGATCTGGTTTATGATGCTTTCTGACGTACTTGGCTAATACAGGTTCCTTGCTTCTTGAATGAGTTACATTGTCATCTTCTTCATCTTCAGGTTCAGATTGCTCAGGCTCGGTAGATACTTGCTCGGTGGCTTCAGACTGAGACTCAGTACTTTGTGACTCCGTCTGAACTTCTTCTTGTGACTCGGTTACTATACTGGGCTCGGTAGATGTAGTCTCCTTACATGTGTCTGGCAATGTATTAGGTTCGATGTAAACAAATTTTTTGTAGTCTTCTAGTTCCTTTTTGCTTTCTTCTTCAATCGTTTCTGCAAACTCATCAATTCTCACATGTGCACTTTCTATGATTTTGTGAGTAGACAAATTTAGACATCTATATGCCTTACTTTTGCAAGAATATCCCAAAAATATTCCTTCATCACTTTTTACATCAAATTTTCCTTTTCTAGATTCTTTTAAGATGTAACATTTACTACCAAATACTTTTAGGTAACTTACATTTGGTTTGTAGCCATACCATAGCTCATATGGAGTCTTGAATGTGTCTTTTCTTAGCTGTACTCGGTTCAAGGTATGAACTGCAGTGCTGATAGCTTCCTTCCAGTATTTCATAGCAATGTTCTTTTCAATCATTAGAGTCCTTGCACAGTCCATGATAGATCTATTCCTTCTTTTAGCTATTCCATTCTGCTCAGGAGTTCTCGAGGCTGATACCTATCTTTTGATTCCTCTTTCAATGCAAAAATTAGTGAATTCATGGGAGATGAATTCACCACCTCTGTCTGATCTCAAGCATTTTATTCTTTTTCCTGTTTCCTTTTCTACTCTTGCTAAATACCATTTGAACTTCTCAAATGCTTCAGAATTTTCTCTTAAATACATAACAGTCATCATTCTAGAATAATCATCAACAAAGAGAATAAAAAAAATTTCTCCGGTATAGCTCTCAATTCCAATAGGTCCACATAAATCAATATGCACAATTTCCAAAATATCTTTAGACTGATAGTTTTTACTTTTGAAACTAGACTTTCCCATTTTACCAATTTGACAATTCTTGCATAGACCAACATCAGGTTTCTTCAAAGTAGGAATACCTCTTAATTTCTGATTGGATTTTCTTCCCTTTCTTGAGTGAAAGTTTGGCCTCAAAAGCTGATTCAATATTTTTAGAAGTTGGAACATAGTTGTCATAGTTATCCAGTTCAAAGGCTGTCAATCTTCCAACTAAGGCATCCAAAGTTATATTGTGATTTTCTTCACATCTTCTTTCTTGAATAGCAAAAACTCTTATTGCATAAATAGGGAGTAATGTTCTAAGAACCTTACTTATAACTGTTTCATCATCAATTTTTCCTCCAGAAGCTCTGATTGCACTAACACTTGTCTTGATTCTTTCAACATATTTTACAATGTTTTCTTCTTCTCTCATTTTCATTTGATCAAACTGTCCTCGTAGGCTCTCTGCTTTGGCTCTCTTCACATTGTCATCACCGCCATAGATTTTCTTCAGCTTGTTCCACATTTCATGAGTAGTTGTGCAGTCTTTGATTTCATCAGATTCTTCATAGCTAAGAGCTGATGCAATGTCTATCATCATAGTGTTATGGTTCTTTTTCTCTGCAATGTCTTCAACAGTCAATGTGCCAGTAGGAATTGTATATTCTTGATCAATATATTTGCATCCTGAATCACCAATGGAAGACAAATGTAATCTCATGAGACCTTGCCATGCTGAAAAGTTATTTTTGTTAAGCCTTGGAATTTCTCTTTTGTAAGACATCCTAATCTTTAGCTTAGGTCCTTGAAACAAAGCTGTTGGTGCTTGCAAGAAGGGTTCCAAGGACCTAAGCTAAAGATCAGGATGTCTTACAAAAGAGAAATTCCAAGGCTTAACAGAAATAACTTTTCAGCATGGCAAGGTCTCATGAGACTACATTTGGCTTCCATTGGTGATTTAGGATGCAAATATATTGATCAAGAATATACAATTCCTACTGGCACATTGACTGTTGAAGACATTGCAGAGAAAAAGAACCATAACTCTATGATGATAGACATTGCATCAACTCTTAGATATGAAGAATTTGATGAAATCAAAGACTACACAACTGCTCATGAAATGTGGAACAAGCTGAAGAAAATCTATGGCGGTGATGACAATGTGAAGAGAGCCAAAGCAGAGAGCCTAAGAGGACAGTTTGATCAAATGAAAATGAGAGAAGAAGAAAACATTGCAAAATATGTTGAAAGAATCAAGACAAGTGTTAGTGCAATGAGAGCTTCTAGAGGAAAAACTAATGATGAAATGGTTATAAGTAAGGTTCTTAGAACATTACTCCCTATTTATGCAATAAGAGTTTTTGCTATTCAAGAAAGAAGATGTGAAGAAAATCACAATATAACTTTGGATGCCTTAGTTGGAAGATTGACAACCTTTGAACTAGATAACTATGACAACTATGTTCCAACTTCTAAAATTATTGAATCAGCTTTTGAGGCCAAACTTTCACTCAAGAAAGGGAAGAAAATCCAATCAGAAAGTGAAGAAGAATCAGAGGAAAGTTCTGATAGCGATCTTGAAGTTATTGAAGCATTACTTGCAAAGAAGTATTAAAGAGGCAGAGGAAAATACAGAGGTAAAACTCCCTTAATCTATTTTTCATGTGAAGAAATTGGTCATATTGCAGCTAGGTGTCCAAACAAGCAAAGCAAAGATGAGAAGAAAAATTACAAGTACAATGGCAAGAAAAATTTCAAATCATTCAAGGATAAAGGTAAGAAAACATGCTTTTTAGCTAAAGATTTGGATGATAGTGAAGAAGAAATTGTTTTCATTGCTGTAAAAGATGAATCTGATAATGATGAAGATGAGATGGCACTTATCTCTCATATAAGCAAGAATGATACATGGATTATAGATAGTGGATGTTCACATCATATGACTAGTGACAGGACCAAGTTTGAACACTTTGAAAACTTTGATGGTGGTAATGTAAGGTTTGGAAACAATGAACCCTATTGTATAAAAGGAAAGGGATGAATTTCATTAACCAAAGAACTTATATGTGATAATGCATATTGGGTCAAAGGACTAAAGCATAATCTTCTAAGTGTAGCATAGCTAATCAACATTGGATTCAAGGTTGAATTCATGAATGGCAAAGCAAGACTACTGGATGATAAAGGAAAACTGATAGAATCAAGCAAACAAACCAAAGGTAACCTGTTTTATCTTGATCTTGGTGATTACTCATGTTTTATTGCTCAAATTGAAGAAAGTTGGTTATGGCACAAAAGGTTATGTCATGTAAATTTTCACAACATGATGAAAATAAGCAAATTCAAGAAAGTAAGAGGTATTCCTACTTTGAAGAAACCTGATGTTGGTCTATGCAAGAATTCTCAAATTGGTAAAATGGAAAAGTTTAGTTTCAAAAGTAAAAACTATCAGTCTGAAGATATTTTGGAAATTGTGCATATTGATTTATGTAGACCTATTAGAATTGAGAGCTATACCGGAGAAAAATTCTTTATTCTCTTTGTTGATGATTATTCTAGAATGATGACTGTTATGTATTTAAGAGAAAAGTCTGAAGCATTTGAGAAGTTCAAATGGTATTTAGCAAGAGTAGAAAAGGAAATAGGAAAAAGAATAAAATGCTTGAGATCAGACAGAGGTGGTGAATTCATCTCCCATGAATTCAATAATTTCTGCATTGAAAGAGGAATCAAAAGATAGGTATCAGCCCCGAGAACTCCTGAGCAAAATGGAATAGCTGAAAGAAGGAATAGATCTATCATGGACTATGCAAGGACTCTAATGATTGAAAATAACATTGCTATGAAATACTGGAAGGAAACTATCAGCACTGCAGTTCATACCTTGAACCGAGTACAGCTGAGAAAAGACACATTCAAGACTCCATATGAGCTATGGTATGGCTACAAACCAAATGTAAGTTACCTAAAAGTATTTGGTAGTAAATGTTACATCTTAAAAGAATCTAGAAAAGGAAAATTTGATGTAAAAAGTGATGAAGGAATATTTTTGGGATATTCTTGCAAAAGTAAGTCATATAGATGTCTAAATTTTTTTACTCATAAAATCATAGAAAGTGCACATGTGAGAATTGATGAGTTTGCAGAAAAGATTGAAGAAGAAAGCAAAAAGGAACCAGAAGACTACAAAAAAAAATTTTACATCGAACCTGATACATTTCCAGACACATGTAAGGAGACTACATCTACCGAGCCCAGTACAGTAACTGAGTCACAAGAAAAAGTCCAGACCGAGTCACAAAGTACCGAGTCTCAGTCTGAAGCCATCGAGCAAGTATCTACCGAGCCCAAGCAATCTGAACCTCAAGATGAAGAAGATGAAAATGTAACTCATTCAGGAAGCAAGGAACCTATATTAGCCAAGTACGTTAAAAAGCATCATAAACTAGATCAGATTATTGGAAACAAATCAGATGGTACTACGACAAGAATTAAACTAAAAGGTACATGTTTATTTGCTGATTTTGAACCTAAAAATGTCAAAAATGCATTAGAAAATAAAAGTTGGATTGAGGCTATGAATATAGAAATAGAGAAAATAGAGAAAAATAAGACATGGACTCTTGTACCTAGGCCTAAAGATAAAAATGTAATTGGGACAAAATGGGTATTCAAAAATAAATTGAATGAAGATGGTCAAGTATCAAGAAACAAAGCAAGATTGGTATGTAAAGGATATTCTCAAGAAGAAGGAATAGATTATGGAAAGACTTTTTCTCCTATTGCAAGATTAAAAGGTATGAGGGCTTTACTTGCATATGCAGCACATAAAGGATTTAAGGTATATCAGATGGATATCAAATCTACTTTTCTCAATGGTATTCTTGAGGAAGAAGTCTACATTGAGCAACCTGAAGGTTTTATTGATCTAGACAAAAGGGATATGGTCTGCAAATTACACAAAGCATTGTATGGTCTGAAACAAGCTCCTAGAGCATGGTATGAAAGATTACATAACTATCTTACTCAAATTGATTTCAAAAGGGCTAATGACAATAGCAATTTATACATCAAAGAAGGATCAGATAACAAAATTGTTTTGGCAGAAATATTTGTGGATGATACTGTGTTTACATGAAATGATGATCAGTGCAAAGAATTTTCAGAGCTTATGAACAGAGAATTTGAAATGTCTATGTTTGGTCAGATAAAATTCTTTGTTGGACTTCAGATTCAGCAGAACAAAAATGGTATCTACATTACTCAGTCTAAATATATCAAGGAAAGACTTAAAAAATTTGGTATGGAAGATTCAAAACCAGTTGGTACACCCATGTGTACTAGACTGAAGCTTACCAAAGATGATGATTCAAAAGAAGTAAATAAGACCTTATACAGATCAATGATTGGAAAATTACAGTATGTAGTACACACAAGGCCTGATATTGCCTTAGCAGTTGGAATAGTGGCAAGATTCTCGGCTAAACCCAGAGAAAATCACATGATGGCAATCAAAAGAATCTTGAGGTATTTAAGGGGAATTGAAGATTATGGCTTGTGGTATAAATTTGGAGGCAATCTAGATTTAAAAGTGTTTACTGATGTTGATTGGGCAGGAAACATTGATGATAGAAAGAGTACAAGTGGTGGAGCATTCTTTCTTGGCAAGAGGTTAGTATCTTGGACTAGTAAAAAGCAAAAATTGCACATCCCAATCCATAGCAGAAGCAGAATATGTTGCTGCAGTAGTAAACTACTCTAATATTATATGGTTTAAACAACTTTCGAAAGGCATGAAGGTTGAGATCAAAGAACCAGTTGTTATGTTTTGTGATAATACAAGTGCAATAAATATTTTAAAGAATCCAGTAATGCATTCCAAAACTAAGCACATTGCAATTAAATATCACTTTGTCAGAGAATTGGTGCAGGACAAGGAAATCAGATTGGAATATATTCATACAAAAGAACAAATTGCAGATATCTTCACCAAACCACTACCTAAGGATGCATTCTTGTATCTAAGAGGCAAGTTAGGGGTCACTCCCCTATCCGAGGTTCACTAAATAAAGTTTTAGTGATGCATCAACTAGAACATTTTGAAGATCAATCAGTTGATGCAGCATAGTCAGGGAATCATTTCATATGAATCAGTACATAAGGTATATTGATATTTACCGAAACTGTGTAAATTGTCTTTGGCATGTGTTGTCAAAGAGGGAGAGTTTGTTGTCATTTCAAGAAATTTCTAAGAAGAATAATTTGAGAAGTTAAGAGGGAGAGTTCTCAGTAAGAGAAATAAGTTTGAAGATGATGGGAATCAAAATGAAGCTAAGGATATGTTTCTTACTCTTGGTTTATCTATGAAATTTCATTGTACTATGACATGTTGTGTTGCCATCAATGCCAAAGAGGGAGATTGTTGGATACAATTGTCTGAAGGACATTGTTGGATTAGCTATGTGTTGTCTTTGATGTCACACAAATGTCATATCAATTATCACTCTTAGTATCTACTGAGTTCAGTTAGTCAGCTAAGCGGTTCTCGGTATCTACCGAGTTCAGTCGGTCAGCTAAGCAGTTCTCAGTATCTACCAAGCTCAGTCGGTTAGTTAGGTGATTTTTAGTGTCTACCGAGTTCTCTCGGGTTTCTAAAGGAAACATGATAGGGTAACAGTGTTAACCGAGCCTCCTCGGTTATGGAAGGGAAATTAGTGGTTACCGAGCTCTCTCGGTCTCCAAAGGATGTTACAAAATTCATTGTGGTTACCGAGTTCTCTCGGTCACCGGAGGAAATCTTTTCAGGATTAATGTTTACCAAGCAAGGTTGGCCCTTTCAAAGAATTTTGTTATTACAGTTTGTTTATCCCAGCCGACTGTTATAATAATTATTAGTGCCAACTTGACAATCTAAATGATTATGAAATGGCATATATATATAGAAGGTCAAATGGTGAATAAAATATACAGCATGCAGAAAATCATTTTGAAGAAAGGTGTGTGCAAATTTTGAAGGATGATCAGATATCCTTGAGGAGAAACAAAGATTTAATTGATCAGTAAGGATCTAGTGAAACAAAATAGAGATCTATATTCAGCAATTCAGTTGCAGGTTATTTCATTGTTACTCTCTAGCAATTGTAGCAGTGATATCAAAATCTCTTAACCGAGTTGGTTTAACAACCATTTTGTAAATCCTCTAACAAGGTAACAGTTCTATTGAATTGTTTCAAGACCTCTTACAAGGCCACTCCTAGCAGGGTGATTAAATCCTCTAACAAGGTCACACCTAACAGTGTGTTTTGTAACCTTTTACTGGGTTGGCTTCTAACCGGGCATCACTTCAGAAGAGTGAAAAATAGTAACTAGTTACATTGGTGGTTTTTCCCATATTGGGTTTCCACGGTAAATCTGGTGTCTCTTGTGTTCATGTTATTTTCTTTATTCATGTAAGTTAATCAGTGATGAATGCTTAAGAACAATTTAATTATTACACACTTCAAGGATCAAGTTTTTAGCATTTCTCTGTATATTTACCGAGTGGCACAGTAAATAATTTGTTAAGATATTTAAGGGATCAGTGGTAATATTTTTGTGGTTAACTGATTCACCCCCCCTCTCAGTTACTGCATCTATATTTCCAACATTACATTTTCACGATGGTCTATAACTTAAAATATGCAATTAAAGACCTCTATCAAAAATGCAACCCTGTTGTGTTTTTCAACTCCACCTGATATCCATGTATATTCTGTGAGATTGCATATTGAACTAGGCTTCTCCTTCTGCATTGCCTGAAACTAAGAGACTGTCACAGTTAACATCTAAATGGCACATCTCATCTTCACAACTAATCCACCTTAAATAATTGAATATTTTTTCTTGTATTAAATATTTATTAATCAAAATTCAAACAGAAAATGTATACCTTGAGTACTATAATTCACATTAGAATCGATGCCTCCATCGTGGTCGGTCGGTGCAGTATCAATATCTGCAAGCTGCATTCCAATGTAAATAATAGATTTAGATGACAATATCATAGAAATTCCTAATTCACAGTCCATCGTTTGTTCTTTGAAACACTAAATTAGGGATTTCTACGATATCCTCATCTGTATCTACAGCTATTGCCTCTATTGTTGTAGGTGCTTTTCCCCTATTTGATATTTATCTTCAGGTGTCCACACTCGTTCTATTGGTTGTTTAGCTTCTCTTTGTTTTGAGAATAGTTTAACATTCTCTGAGAAACATAATTGTAGGCATCATGGTCACATTTTTTTGGAGACAATGTAATTGAGTGGTATACCCAAACGATGGAGAGCAACTTCTGCACCTCTGGTTCCAATTTGTTCTCCATCCCACAGTGTCAACTTGGAATAGTTTCATCCCTAATGTGACCATGATGCCTACAATTATGTTTCAAGAATAGTTTAATTAACATTCTCTACTTAACAGGGCCAACCACATGAAGGTGGAATCTCATCTGGCCCCTCTTAGGACCCTCTTATGACCCTGTATGACATTTTAAGACCTCTAAGATGTATTCTTAGAGGTTGTAAATGGTCGTAAAGGGTCATAAGGGGTCTTGGGACACAATAGCTGAGAAACATAATTGTAGGCATCATGATCACATTTTTTTGGAGACAACGTAATTGAGTGGTATACCCAGATGATGAAGATCAACTTCTGCTCCTCCGGTTCCAATTTGACAATGCGAGATCCCAAGACCATAGATAAGGAATAAATTGAGAGAGTAGAGGAGGGCCATAATGAAAAAAATAATATAGGACAAACCTCAAGTTAAATGAGGCAACTGCAAACATTTTAATAGAATTCTATTAAAATGTTTGCAATTGCCTCATTTAACTTGAGGTTTGTCCTATATTATTTTGGTCATTATGGCCCTCCTCCACTCTCTCAATTTATTCCTTATCTATGGTCTTTGGATCCCGTAGTGTCAACTTGGAATCGAAGGAGCATAAGTTTCTCTCCATCGTCTGGGTATACAACTCAATTATGTTGTCTCCAAAAAATTGTGACCATGATGCCTACAATTATGTTTCTCAACTATTGTGAAATCTGCATTTATGTTTCTTAATTTTCATGTTTATGTGTATGTTTTTTATGTGTTTGGGAAGACATCTTTCTAGCCTAAGCCTAGATCCTTCAGCAATTAGCTTATAAATAATGTAGATGACAGATGAGCAATTAGCTATCCAAGAAAAAGCCCATAAATGAACTATATGTACCCCAATTAATGTGCCCTCTGTGCGTACCCAAATGATATATTTGAAACAACAAGGGTAAGGCTAAATTTACCCTTGTTTCAAATATATCATTTAGGTATGCGCAAAGGGCACAAGAATTGGGGTACACACAGTTCATTTACAAGATTTTTCTTGGGAAGCTAATTGTTCAGCTCTCATTTGCTTCATTTATTATCAAGCTAATTGTCAAAGGATCCAAGCCCAGGCTAGAAAGACATCTTCCCATTCAGTTTAAGCCATATTCCTTATTCTTGTCAAACTTCCTTGGTATGGTAGGCCTGCTCTCTGCAGTACTCTTCTTCAGTGAGACTTCATACCACACTACACTCAAACTTCAGTGAGACTTCATACCATGCAGCATCCGTAGATTATGTTCAATGCATTATTTATGCTTGTATTGGTGGGAAAACTCTTGAAAACATGCAAAAGAGATTGCATTCAACCATGTTGTTTACATGACACATGTAATTTACCTCCAGCCTAAATCAGCATTAAATCATGTGATTGATAGCAGATTGGGGCTCACCTGAGCCATAAACATGAAGAATTATTCTAAAAAAATATGTAAACCATATATATGTGCACTTGAGGAAAAGAGAAGTTATGTCATATCAATATTAAAATATTAGTTACAATATGAAAATACTAAACTAACTAATTCCTGAGTTCATCTCTGCATATGGTCGCAACAAATTAGATAGGCGATTACAATACAGAGAAGGCATCGTAAAAATATAATTTCGGAATTTTCCCTAGCCTGACACGTTTTGCACTCAAATCCTTCATTGTGGATAAGTGGAGATGGGTGGATAGATGCAAATGAGTTGTCATCGAACCAACTAAAGTATCTACAGCCATTATTTCCCTATGATACCCAGTCTACATTAGTTCTTATATTATAATGAATAGTATTTACATTAGAAACTTTAAATATATACACATTAGCAACCTTTTTTTGATTAGGGCAGCACCAAAATTTTCATCCAGGGTTGTTCAATATCTTTGAAGTCTTCAACACACACTTCCCACCACCACATTGACAATTTGGCACATTGACAAGAGTCATTGAACCTATATCAATAATGCACCGCACCATCGTTACTACATTTATTATTTTTATATGATTATTTTTACAGTCCAAATACACCAAGGAGTACCATCAGAAATATTAACCATTTACAATAATGAAAAGTAAACCTAAATCAAATAGCTCATTTTTTTACCAGCATGTGTAGTCTATGTGTATATGAAAAATGAAAGAAATATGAAGCTGAAATAAAATAGTGAACAAAATAGTATTCCACATAGAGTGAATGAAATATACCATCAAAAGAAGGTGACAAAATCTTGTCACAAAGCACAGACATAGGAAATCAAAAAGGGACAAAAGATAAGAAATAAGAAAAATCATTACGACTATAGAAAAATCATTTATACTATAATCAAAAAAAGTAACACTCTTTGTCAACAATTTCCAAAATCATTAGGACTATAAATGGACAGTTCCGATATTGCTTTGCCATTACAACAATTGAGCATTCATCATTTGGTACTTCTTGGTGTATTCCATTTAAATTTTTCAATTGTTGTGTTTATGTGCATGTTCTTTATGTGTTTGGCTTCTCTCCCTCGCAAGGGATACATCGATAGGTAATTGATTTGAAAGCGTAATGATTTGACAGTCTTTTTTTAGGATAGGTGTAATCATCCCACCAACCTTAATTAGCAACATTGGTGTCCTATCATTGCACAAGTGCAAGACTGTAAGGGTCTATTCAAGGAGGGATGAAAAAAAGGTCATTTTAACCTTGCAAGGCAAGAGGAGAGACAATCCAAATAATTCTATGGTGACTGTCCCAAACAATAGACAAATGATGGAATTGCTAACATGTTTTATTTTCATGTTTCTAACAAGTTTGTTGCAATCAGGCTAGTGTGGTCACAATTGAAATTGTGAGTTTCTCTTGGAATTGAATAGAAGACTTTATCTATTGTGAAAAAAAACATATGTAGGATTATTATGGTCACAAAGTAATTGTCTTAGCATCAACATTTCACTTCTAATATAACATGAAACTCAGGGACGTTGACCTATATGAAAATGATGACCTTATATTAACCATGACCATGATGTCATCATCAAATCATGTCTTATGTATTTTATAAATTATTAAAATACATACCAATGGATGAAATTTGTTTCCCCCTTCAATGTGACCATGTTGCCTACAATGTTCCTCAGCTATTTTGATTAGATATCTTCAAGTCTTTAAGCCCTTAAAAATTTTGCAAGGACAATAAAATTTTCCATCACCTTTTCTTTTTAAGTTAGACCATAGTCTAGCAATTGTCTCCCTATTTTTTTGTGCATTGATATCATCAAACATGGTCTTTCTTGAATGGAATGACTCGTTGGTGGAAGAAGGATGATTTGTTTGCAACCTGCAGATACAAATCATTACTGAACAACCATTTTCTCAACTATAATTTTCTCAACGCAAAGGGACATTTATCATACCAAATCAAAGTTTAGAAATGGATGGTTCTGATGCTTTGCCATTACAATAGCAATAGAGGGTGTATAGATAGAAAAATAGTTGTAAAGAGTAGATTTAAATAAATAAAATTAGGTAAATAACTAGGGAAACTGAATAACATTGTAGGACTCCTTACCTCCATATATAGGTTGCTCTTAAGTAATGAAAACACAAAGAAACCTCTCCTAATCATATGAATACAAGAATGGATTTTTTTATTTCATTGTTAACTTGAGCGCCCTATTTCAAATAGAACATTATCATAAAATCTCGTAGGCCCTAATTTTTTATATTTTTTTACTGACATTAACATGGTAACTTTCCAAAGTTAAGCACCTCCAATAATACTCCCAAGAGCATTCTTGTGGCTTACCATAATGACAACTCATTTCGTAGTTTCCTGAACTGTTAAATTGCCTCTACAAGTCCATAGTACTTCCAATATTAGTAATCTATCTAGTTGTGAGATTTTCATATCTGATCTCTTAACATATTTGCTAGAAGCCCTCATATTTCTCTCAGTAAGAATAGTTGTGGCATAGGATCCTTCAACTGTTTGTGGACCCTTTGTCTTGTAAACAATGACCAATCTTTCAATCAAATGCGCCTTATGTTTGATGTGTGGTGGTAACTTTCTCATTGTAGTGACGAATCTATTGTTTAAATCAACTACACATGAATATGAGATAGACAATGAGGATGCACAAATAGGAATGATTCATATGTTTCAAGGTACAAAAATCTCCTAGATAAACAAAGGGTCCACAAATAGTTGAAGTATCCTATGCCACAACTATTCTTACTGGGAGAAATATGAGGGCTTCTAGTAAATATGTTAAGAGATCAGATATGAAAATCTCACAACTAGATATAGCTGCCCTAGGCAAGTCAATTTTCATAATTGGACAAGTTGAAAGGTGCCATGAAGAACCTATAATATAAATTTTTGATTCTCTAGTTGGGATAGTTGTCACACTATTTAGAATAAATATGAAGAAATATTAATATGAAGAAATAGTACTACTATCTAGGATATTTTTGTACCATTCTTTAGTACTTTCTTTTAAGGAATTCACAAACAATTTTATCATGGCATCCTCATTGTCTGTCTCATATTCATGTGTAGTATTGATGAAATAACTTAGATGTTCTTCCCCAATTACTGCATTATTACCTTGAAACATATGAATCATTCCTTTTATTTCAACTATTGGAACAGTTTTATGGACATGGTATGACTGTCCCAGAATGACAGCATTTTGGTGAGTTAATTTGTTTGTGTAGAAGTATGAATGGATTGGATCAATGGATTCGAATGGATATGGGTAGAGTATAGAAGAGTTTAGAATGATGTTAGAGTTTCTTATGGATGAGAAGGAAAAGCCATAGTTCTTAGAGGAATAGTGTGATGACTGTCCCAACTAGAGAATCCCTCATATTTCTCTCAATAAGCTGAATAGTTGTGGCATAGGATCCTTCAACTATTTGTGGACCCTTTGTCTTGTAAACAATGACCAATCTTTCAGTCAAATGCACCTTATTTTTGACATGTGGTGGTAACTTTCTCATTGTAGTGATGAATCTATTGTTTAAATCAACTACGCATGAATATGAGATAGACAATGAGGATGCACAAACAGGAATGATTCATATGTTTCAAGGTACAAAAATCTTCTAGATAGACAAAGGGTCCACAAACAGTTGAAGTATCCTATGCCACAACTATTCTTAGTGAGAGAAATATGAGGGCTTCTATTAAATATGTTAAGAGATCAGATATGAAAATCTCACAACTAGATACAACTGCCCCAGGCAAGCCAGTTTGCATAATTGGACAAATTGAAAGGTGCCATGAAGAACCTATAATATAAAGTTCTGATTCTCTAGTTGGGATAGTCATCACACTATTTAGAAGAAATATGAATATGAAGAAATAGTACTACTGTCTAGGATATTTGTGTACCATTCTTTGGCACTTTCTTTTAAGGAATTCACAAACAATTTTATCATGGCATCCTCATTGTCTATCTCATATTCATGTGTAGTATTGATGAAATAACTTAGATGTTCTTCCCCAATTACTACATTATTACCTTGAAACATATGAATCATTCCTTTTATTTCAACTATTGGTACAGTTTTATGGACATGGTATGACTGTCCCAGAATGACAGCATTTTGGTGAGTTAATTTGTTTGTGTAGAAGTATGAATGGATTGGAATGGATATGGGCAAAGTATAGAAGAGTTTAGAATGATGTTAGAGTTTCTTGTGGATGAGAAGGAAAATCCATAGTGCTTAGGGGAATAGTGTGATGACTGTCCCAACTAGAGAATCCCTCATATTTCTCTCAGTAAGCTAAATAGTTGTGGCATAGGAACCTTCAATTGTTTGTGGACCCTTTGTCTTGTAAAAAATGACCAATCTTTCAATCAAATGCACCTTATGTTTGACGTGTGGTGGTAACCTTCTCATTGTAGTGATGAATCTATTGTTTAAATCAACTACACATGAATATGAGACAGACAATGAGGATGCACAAACAGGAATGATTCATATGTTTCAAGGTACAAAAATCTCCTAGACAAACAAAGGGTCCACAAACAGTTGAAGTATCCTATGCCACAACTATTCTTATTGAGAAAAATATGAGGGCTTCTAGTAAATATGTTACGAGATCAGATATGAAAATCTCACAACTAGATACAGCTGCCCCAGGCAAGCCAGTTTGCATAATTGGACAAGTTGAAAGGTGCCATGAAGAACCTATAATATAAAGTTCTGATTCTCTAGTTGGGACAGTCATCACACTATTTAGAAGAAATATGAATATGAAGAAATAGTACTACTGTCTAGGATATTTTTGTACCATTCTTTGGCACTTTCTTTTAAGGAATTCACAAATAATTTTATCATGGCATCCTCATTATCTGTCTCATATTCATGTGTAGTATTGATGAAATAACTTAGATGTTCTTCCCCAGTTACTGCATTATTACCTTGAAACATATGAATCATTCCTTTTATTTCACCGGGGATTGTGTTTGGGTAATTAGAAATTCCAAAGAAATCCAATTCATGTCTATATATTTCTGCTCCTATAGGGTGTTTGAACTTTGAAAGAAACAAACCTTTGAGCTCGTATTCAAACTTGATGTCTAGGGTTTGGCACATTGCCACACCATTGATTTCACTACTGAGTACTAAACTGCTACTGGCAACAGTTTTATGGAACTTGATCATTGTTATGGTTCCCGTGTTGTTGTTGATTTCTATTTTATTGTTTTTTATTTTCTCTCCCTTCAATAGGAGGCATTGGTTGTCTATTTTATCAAGAATCTTGTATATGCTCTTGTGACCTAGCAGGTGAAACATGATATGTGCATTTGTGTTTAAGCATGCCAAAAATTCTCTTACATGCGTCCCTTAAATTTGCAAATGCCTTAAATCTACAAATGCATTGGTTATACCAGATGTACAATGTCATGTTGCATCCTAAACAATGATATGTGCATTTGTGTTTAAGCATGCCAAAAATTCTCTTATGTGCATCCCTTAAATCTGCAAATGCCTTAAATCTACAAATGCACTGGTTATATCAGATGTACAATGTCATGCTGCATCCTAAACCCTAGTCGTAGCCTTCATAATTCTTGGTCATAGCATTTACAAACCCTAGTCAAACCGTAGTCACCACTAAAAATACTCATTAATTCAATCACCTACCAACATATTACTAACAGAGATGACAAGAAAATGACAATCTAGTACATAATGAAATATAGCAAACATGGAAGATACCTCAAACTCCATGAAAGATAAATGATGAAATGTGTTATTAACCTCGGGTGTAGGGCTCTTCATGACCTAGAATAAGCTCTACTCCTTAGCTTAGAAATGAAAATCCTAATTCACGCGCTGCAACCGTAAAAATGAAAATGAGAATTGAAATAATCCTAATTCGCATGCTGCAACCGTAAAAATGAAAATGAGAATTGAAATGTTTTTTTTAGTAATATGCCCGTGTTGGTCGAAATTTTGACTGACATGGTATTGGTGGAAATTTCAACCAACACGGGCATGGTTTTTTAAAAAAAAAAATTTTTCCTTCTATACCCCAACCAACCTAAACCATTTTCATTAATGGTCGATAATTTTCGTAGAAAAATGATGTCAAATGTACTAGTGTGGTCACTTTGCATCCAAGTGTCCTTCAAGAGTCAAAAAGTTCCAAAATAACTACAAGCCTAAGTATTCAAAGGAATGTTACTATGTTGGTGATGGAGTATCAGATGAAGAATCAACAGAAGAAGAAATTGGATTCATTTCACTTGAAGATGAAAAGAATTCACAAGAGTTAGCTCTGATTTCCCAAGCTGACATCAAGACAGATTGGATCATTGATAGTGGTTGTTCACATCACATGACAGGAGACAAAGATATATTTGTTCATTTGGACAAATACAAAGGATGCATGGTTAGATTTGGAGATAACACTCCTAAACCTATCATTGGTAGAGGAGCCATCACCTTGGATGGAAAGAATATCACTGATGGTGTTCTATATGTTGATGGATTAAAGCACAACCTACTAAGTGTTGGGCAATTGCTTGACAAAGGTTGCCAGTTGGAGTTCAATGAGAACAAATGCATCATTAACAACAAGGAGAAATGATTACATCAAGATCAAAGACTAAAGGTAATTTTTTTCAGCTTAATCCAGAAGAAAGTTTGTTTGTTTTTAAAGTAGATGATAGTTGGCTATGGCACAAAAGACTATGTCATATCAACTTTGATAACATAGTAAAGATTAGCAATGTTAAGGTACTAAGAGACCTACCTAACATAGCAAATCCATTTGATACTATTTGTAGGGAATGTGTGATGGGAAAGCATGTGAGAAACCCATTCAGAAGCAAGCATAATTTAGCAAAAAAAAAGTTGGATCTAATTCATACAGACCTGTGTGGACCAACTCAAACAAGATCATACTATGGTGAAAGGTATTTCTTTTTGTTTTTTGATGATTATTCTAGAATGATGTGGGTTGCGTTCTTGAAAGATAAGTCAGAAGCATTTGAGAAGTTCAAAATATTCAAGGCTAAGGTTGATGAGACAACATCACTTAAAGTTCCAAAGTTTACTTCTAGATATCATTCTAAGGATGACATCATTGGAGATCAGAGCATAAAAGTCACAACAAGAACAAAAATAAAGATTTTAGAAAATAATGAAGCGGTATGTTTACTATCTCAAATTGAACCTTTAAGTGTTGAGGATGCTTGTAATGATTCTGATTGGCATGATTCTATGAAAGAAGAACTTGATTATATTATTAAGAATGACACTTGGGAGCTGGTCCCAAGACCTAGTAATAAGAATGTGATTGGAACAAAATGGATATTCAAAAATAAGATGAATGAAGATGGCATAGTGGTAATAAATAAAGCAAGGTTAGTATGTAAGGGATATGCACAAAGAGAAGGTATTGATTATTCAGACACATTTGCACCTGTGAGTAAATTAGAGGCTATTAAGTTATTTCTAGCCTATGCAATAGTCAAAAACTTCAAAGTCTATCAGATGGATGTTAAGTCGGCATTCCTGAATGGTGATTTAAAAGAAGAAGTTTACATTGATCATCCAGAAGGATTCACCCTATCAGATAGGCTTGATATGGTATGTAGATTGAAGAAATCCCTCTATGGACTTAAGCAAGCCCCTAGAGCATGGTATGAGAGACTTGATGGATATCTAACTAAAATTGGATTCAAGAAAGGAGCAGCAGATTGTAATCTATTCATAAGAGAGACATCTGAAGGTCTACTACTTGTAGCTATATTTTTTTATGACATTATCTTTGGAGGTAATGACAAATTAAGTGCTGAATTTGCTAAGGAGATGTAGAATGAATTTGAGGTGAGCATGATTGGACCTATCAAATACTTTTTGGGATTGAATGTGCAGCAGACAAACAAAGGTATTTTCATAAATTAGACTAAATATGTGAAAGAGATCTTGAAGACATTCAAGATGGATGATTGCAATCCAGTGGGTACACCTATGATAACAAGATGCAAGCTTACAAAAGAAGATGATTCTCCAACAGTAGATATAACATTGTACAAGTCTATGATCGGTAAACTCATTTATCTTACTCAAACTAGACCTAATATTTCTAATGTAGTTCTCATTGTTGGAAGATTTACAGCAAAGCCTAAACAAAGTCACCTCATGACAGTAAAGAGAATATTCAGATATTTGTAGGGAACTATAGATTATGGTCTATGGTATCCTAATTTAGAAAATGTTGAGCTTCATGTATATACTGATGCAAATTGGGCATTATGTTTTGATGATAGGAAGAGTACATCAGGAGGAGCAATATTTCTTGGTGACAGACTTGTCACTTGTTTAAGCAAAAAGTGGAATTGTATTTCTCAATCAACAGCAAAAGTAGAGTATGTTGTAGCAGCATTGAACTGTTCTACAATTGTTTGGATCAAGCATATGATAAAGGATTTTGGAATTCATATTGATTATCCTATATTAATACATTGTGATAACACTAGCACTATCAATATGTCAAAGAACCCTATGATGCATGCAAAGACAAAACACATTGAGATCAAGTATCACTTCCTAAGAGAGAAAGTGGCAGAGAAAGAAGTCAATTTGGATTATGTGAGTACTAAAGATCAGTTAGCAAACATATTCACAAAGCCTTTGCCTAAGGATACTTTTGAGTATCTCAAGGAGAAGCTGGGAGTAATTCCCTTCCCTGATTCTGCCTAGATGAAGTGGAAAAGTGCATCAATCCTCAAGGACTGATGGATGGTTGACTACTCTACCTCATGAGTAGTACCAGAGGTTAAAATTTTTGGCACCCTTTTCCATCAATTTCAAAGGGGGAGTAATATATAGTCATGAAAAATAGATGGAGCAATATACTTAGAGGGAGTTGTATTCAGTCATGGAAGTAGTTCAGTTGAAGAAATGAAGAATATTGAAGATTATTGCAGTAGATGGAGGATTCATCCTTGGGGGAGTTTTGATAAGGAAATGGAGAATGTTATAAAAGAATTTTTGATTTGGGTTAGTGGTGTTTTTCATTCCATATGTTTCCATCAATTCCAAAGGGGGAGATTGTTGGAGATTTTCCAACAAGCCAGTGCTGACTATATGTTTGCCATTGATGACAACATATGGTAAGTAGCATGCATGGAAGACTTATGTAGTAAGATTTGAGTATAAATAGCATGGACATGTTATTAGCATGATATCATGGATGTAGATGCTAACTATTAGTATAGATAGTTATTCAGGAGCTTGTGTCAGCAGTGTTCTTGACAAAGTTACAGGCAGTGTTCTGTGAGTGATTGTTCATACAATATCATGGAGCCTTACACAATTGGATATATTATGGAGACATTCTAGAGATGATAAGTTCATGGATGTAGAGTCTAATGATTAGTAGAAGTAAATTTATGCATTCTCTATTCACCAGTTGCAGTATTCTATGTTTGTTCAGAAGAGCCAACAAATATTTTATTGGTTCAAGAGTTGCGCTTATCATTTCAGTATGCACCCATGGATTAGCAATTAGAGAAGAGTTAAAAATGTTTGGTTAAGAGCACATGATGTAATTCATCTTAAGGAGAAAGTTACACTTAATTTTGTAGACCTGACAGTGTGTAGCATGCGTCTACAATTATTAATTTAGATAGGTCCTGGTTTGTGATGTGTGCTTAGTAGAGCTGACAGAATTATTATTGGATGATGTTATGGTTTCTCTAATATGATTTCAAGGTGGTTCTAATAGGCTTCCTTAATTATATCATTTGGAGGAAATATATTTATAGGCAATCAATTGTCATTGCTATAGTATGGTTCAAAGTTGATTGCGAAGAGCAGAGCAGAGAGTGCGAAGTGTGGAGCCATCAGTAGAAGGTCTATGTGACCAAGTAAAAAGTTTATGCTATACATTGGAACTGATCTAGACAACAGGTCAAAGCATAGTTCACCAAGATCTAGATATAGTGTGTATCTATTATTCAAAAGGTTGTAGCCTTCACCCCTTTGAGCAGTGTGGTCCCAGATAGTGCATCCTCACTCCTAATAGGGTTAATTATAAAAGACTCCTAACAGGTTCCAACCCTTGACCAGGTCATTGTACTAAATGTATTATAAAGATAAATTCTAATAGGGTTAAGGATCTTCTAACAAGGATCATAAAATACTAGTACAGATTATTAGTGGGTGTCAATTCCCACTAGGGTTTTTACCTATTTGGGCTTCCCTGTAACCAAAATATTAGTGTTGTGTTCAAGTGTTCTTTCAATGTGTTTATGCTTTATGTTTAAGTATACTTAATTGGATAAAGAATTGAAACTTGTAGATAATTGATTCACCCCCCCCCCCCCCCCTCTCAGTTATCTCTTGGGACTATTTCTAACAACACCTAGTCTCTCTTGGAACCCTTTATCAACCTTTGGTCTAGCTAGGACCAGTACAAGCCAAAATTGAAGTAGGACTTTCAAGCCTAAGTCCTAGGTATTCTTGCATCATTCTCCCCTAGTAAAAAAAAGCAATCAAGTCCCATTGGTGGGGACTGAGTAAGGATCAATTCCTAACCTCTACAACTCTATCTCTAAGACCCATGTGTTCTCTTCATCTTCGTTTCCTTTCCATTTAATAAGGTATTCCATATAGGTTTTTTATCTAGTCTTCTTGGTGACCCGGGAGCTCAAGACTTTCTCATCTTGGAGACTTGGAGTGATTGGTAACTTGATGTTTTCTAGGTCCTCTTCAACTCCAGCATGTTCTCTATCTCCAATAGGGATTTTTCCTTTATAAGGCACCAAGTTTACAATGTTAAACACCAATGAGAGTCCTAGGTCTAGTGGCAAGTCCACCTTGTAGGCATTATTTCCATACTTGGCTAAGATGGCACAAGGGCCAATCCTTCTCATCTGAAGATTGTGTGGGATCCTCTTTTGTAACCTATCCATGTTCAAGTGAACCATGACAAGATCTCCCACCTTGAAATGTAGTTCTCTTTTTGTCTCATCCACCTTGTTCTTTTTCTTGGTGGTACTACCTATGAGAGCTTGTTTAACTACATCATGGACCTCCTTCATGGACTAAGAAAAGTCCTCTACATATCCACTTATTGATAATATACTTCCAAGTTCTTTGAGCTCATGATTGCCTCTTGGGTGTATCCCATATACTACCTCAAATGGACTCTTGTCAGTATTCCTATTAATGGTATCATTATAAGCATACTCTTCTTGTCCTATGACTGGGTCCCATGTTTGACTATACTCCTTAGTTAGGCACCTTAGGAATTTTCCTAAGCTTCTATTAACTACCTCATTCTACCCATCTGTTTTGGGGTGGTATGTAGACCCAAAGAACAAGTTAGTGCCAAGATTGTGCCACAAAGTTTTTTGAAAATGACTCATAAATTTGGAGCCTATATCTAATACTAGAATTAATGGAAATCCATGGATCTAGACTACTTCCCTAAAGAAAAAATTGGCTATGTGGCAAGTATCATGACTAATCTTGCATGGCACAAAGTGAGTCATCTTTCTAAACCTGTCCACAATCATGTATATGTTGTCAAATCCATGTTTAATCTTGGGAAACTGTACAAAAAAATTCCATACTAAGACATTTCCAAGGTATATTGGGGATTGGAAGGGGTTGATACAACCCTGCATTTGATGAAGTGACTTTGGCCTTTTGGAAGACTATGCAAGTCTCCACATACTTCCTTATGTCATGATTCATTCTTGGACAATAATAAAACCTTTGAACCAGCTCCAAGGTCTTATGAACTCCAAAATGTCCACTCAAAGACCCATTATGCTTCTCTTGAATGGTTTTCTCCCTCATGGAGCCTCTAGGCACACAAAGTTTCCCTTCCCTAAACAAAAGACCTTGTATAATGTAATTAGCATATTCACTATGGAAATGATTTTGAAACTCCTTGCATACCTTATAAGTTGTTGATAAGTCCTCATCCTCCAGATACAAGTCCTTGAAGCTTTCTATACCAATGCTTCTCAATTGAATTTATTAGACTATCAAGAGTCTCCAGCTTAAGGAATCTACTACCTTATTTTGTTTCCCTTTATTGTTCTTTATTTTGAAGGTATAGGCCTGAATGTACTCAACCCACTTCATATTCTTATGGCTTAGCTTATCTTGTGAGTTGTGAAAGCTTAAATTTGGGTTATCATTGTACACCACAAACTCTTTAGGAAGGAGGTAATGCCTCCACTTCCTTAGGGCTTGAACCAAAGCATACAACTCCAAATCATATGAGGAGTAATTCTTTTTGGCTTCACTCAACTTTTCACTATGAAAGGCCATCAGTTTTTTCTCTTGGCTTAGGACTTCTCCTTTGGAAATGTTGCTAGCATCACACTCAAAAGAAAAAAACTTCTCAAAGATAGGTAACACCAAGATTGGTTGGTTTGTTATCCTTATATTCACGGTTTCAAAACCTTTATCATCTTTCTCACTCCATTGGAACTTATCTTTCATGCCTCCTTTGATAGTGTCTAGAACCGGTGCATAAATCTCACTAAATTGTTTGATAAACTTCCTATAAAACCATTCCAATCCATGGAAGCTCCTCACTTCTATAGAAGATTTGGGTGCATGCCAATTCATGATTTCTTCTACCTTTCTAATATCCATTTTCAAGTTACCTTATGAGATCACAAAGCCTAGGTACACCAATTCTAATTTCATTAACTCACACTTATCAAGATTGATGGTGAGTTACTCTTCATGTAGCCTTTGTAACACAACTTGAAAATGCACCAAGTGATCCTCCTTGTACTTTCTAAAGATGAGGATATCATCTAAGTACACCACAACCCATTTTCCTATGAAGTCCTTCAACACTTCATTCATCAACCTCATGAAGGTGCTAGGGGTATTGGATAACCCAAAGGGCATAACTAGCCATTCATATATGCCTTTTGTGGTCTTGAAATTGGTTTTCCACACATCTCCCTCCTTAATCCTTATTTGGTGGTATCAACTTTTAAGGTCAATGTTTTATAAATATTTTGCCTCTCCTAAGAAATCCATCAAGTCTTCAATCCTACGAATAGGGAACCTATACCTTATGGTAATCTTATTAATGGCCCTAGAGTTAGTACACAATCTCCAATTTCCTCCTTTCTTTGGTACTAGGACTATAGGGACAACACAAGGGATGGTTATTTTTCTTATGAGGCATTGGTAAAGTAGTTCTTGGATTTGTTTAGCTATTTCCTCTTTTTTTTTAGGGGTCATTTTGTATGCAGCTTTGTTAAGTAGGGAGGCTCCTAGGATAAAGTCAATTTGATGGCTTGTGGCTCTTTTAGGAGGTAGGATGGCTAGCTTTCCATCACTCGCTATATCCTTATACTTCTCCAACAACCCTTGAACTTCTTTGGGCACCTCAAGCTTCTTGACTTCCTTCTCTTCCTTGGGCTTCAACACCAAAGCATACACCAATCCATCACCTTCCTCCAAGGTGTTTAGGAACTCTTTCTCCCCTACCAAGAGCACATTAGGACCAACTTGTTTCACTTCTCCCTCTAGAATGGACTAAATTCTAAAGGTGACTCCATCTTTTTTGAATGAGTAGGATTTCTTCACTCCATCATTGATAGCTTGCCCATCAAATTTCCATGGTTTCTCTAATAAGAGATGATGAGAATCCATAGGTAGAACGTCACATAACACTCTATTCTTGTACCTTCAAATGGTGAACTCTACCCAAGATTTCTCATTTACCAAAACATGTTGACCCTCATTCAACCATGTGACTCTATAGAGATTTGGATGTGGAATCCTTTGAAGGTTACATTTGATGACGTCTTCATTAGAGACTATGTTTTCTATGGACCTGGAGTCTATGATAATCTTGCACACTTTGTCCAATATCTTGCATTTTATTCTGAATAAAGACCTTCTTTGACTTGGATCCTCTTTGATTGGTTCTTTGATAAATTTCCTCCTTATCATGAGATTATCCCCTACTTTTGAATCTAGGGATACTTTTGCAAGCTTGCTACTTCAAGATATTTCACTCTCTTCTCAACACCTTGTGATGTAGACCCTTTCTCAAGGAACCTATATGATGGTTGTCCATATTGGTGGCAATTATATTCATAGAAGAGAAGTAGGATCCTCTTCATTGGCCACCTAACTTTCCTTTATATCTATTTCTTGATCATATAACTCTATTATTATAGCTTCCTCTACTAGTAGAGACTTCACCTTGTTTCTCAATGAGTTTGTTCTCACTTTGAGTTATTGATTCTATGTTTCTTCCTCCATAGCTACCTCTACAGCCCCAATTGTCTCTACCCTTGCCTCTAGCTTGGCTACTTGAGTCATGCCTCTTTTTGAGCTTCTCTTCTACCTTAAGAGCCAACTGATAGCATTGATGAAATATTTTGGGGCTTAATAGGCTTATTTCTTCTTGGATGTTCCATCTCAGGCCATTTAGGTATCTAGCCACCTTTAGGCTCTCCTCTTCCACCACAAGTGATCTAAGGCACAATTTTTGGAATTCCTCAGTGTAGACACTGGCTTCTAGATCCTTTTGTATCCAATTTTGCCTATTTTTATGCAATTTCACTTCATATTCATCAAGTAGGTATGTTTCCCTAATCTTGGCCACCATACCTTTCCAATTGGTAATGGGGTTCTTCCCTTCTTTCACTCTTTCATCCTACACAAACTTCCACCAAGTGAGGGCATCTTCTCTCATCCTTGATTTTTCTACCCTGACTCCCTAAGCCTTACTAATTCTCTCACATTCAAGTGGTTTTCCATACCTTCAATCCATTCCACAACCAGCTTAGCTTCCATCTTTCCACTAAAAAGTGGTATTCCTTCTAATTAATTTCCACTCATAGCTTTTAGTTCCTTCAAGAAGGGTTATTCTACTAATACAAGGTTTGGTTCAGGGATCTTGTCCTCCTCTTCCACCTCTTTACCCTTTCCTTCATCTTCTTTTAACTTCTCACTCATCAATTAAGCCTTTTCTTCCACCTCGCCTAGCTTATCTCTAAGAGCTACTATTTCTTCCTAGAGTATCCTATTCTCCTCTCTTTGATCTATCACTTCCCTACCCAACTCATTATTGGTCACCATGGCTGACTCACCCACTGATTCTAACATATACTTAGCTCAAAACTTGTTAGGATTTGATACCAATTTGATATGATCATACTAGGTTCTTAATAGACTTAGGTTGGGATCACTAAGATTCCTAACTCTCCAACCTCCCAATAGCTTAATCAAGGGTCTCACAAGGATTCACCTTGTCCTCTAAGGACTCTCTCAATGTCCTCCACTTTAACCACTTAAACTCCTTGGTGATCTATCGCTAATTAAATGTTCTTGTCCCTTCATATCTAGTACTCCTTCCAAATGCACCTTACCTCCTTAGCAAGTTGGTGATTATTGCAGGGGTGTGGAGGTAGTTAATTTATATACTATTTTCACTTCTTGACCCATTTGTTCAAGTTCTTCATCATTCCATCTTACTGTTCTCTTCAAAATATCTGATTAGGCCTTGTAATCCTAGAGCCCCCAATTAGGCCCCCTAGTCTAGGTTTTTAGGACTTTCTACAAAAACCTCCAAAAACAAATCTTGGTTCATATGGAATACTCTCATGAATTTTTTGGGTATTAGGGTCTCATGCCTCCGTACAATGCCCTAACTCAATAGGGAGGGTTTTACAAGAGTTTTAGTGACTTCTAGGAGCTCACTGTACAAGGTAAGGTTTGGCTTGCTAAATGGATTGATCAAGCCCTATGTTCTTCATAAATGTTTTTTTTTATCATCTTCTTGGTCTCCAAAGTCTTATAATGTGTCTCTTTAGTCACCCCTACAAGAAATACAACTATTTCACCTCCTTGTCCCTAGCCAAGCAATGATTGTGCTCACCTAAGGTAAGGTCACAAAAATGGCCATGCTTGTTGCCAAACCTCCACAAGATCTATATAAACTATAAATAGGCTCCTCTTCCATTTTCCAACTATCCATGATGAAAACATGGTGGGGTTTCATGGGGGAGCCATGTTTATACACAAAGCTATACACGGGCCAGTGAACTGGCTAAGACAAAAGAAATTAGCTTAAGCTAACATAACACCTAAGAAACACACAAAATGGTACAAAATGAAAATTTAATTCTAAATATTGATTTAATCCTTCTTCCCAATAAAAATTTATTACATTAGATGCCACTCTTTCATAAAAACCTTGGACTATGTCCTCAAAAGACTATAACATTGTTTGGAATCTCAAAACCAAAAATTAAAAATGATGCTAACCTCAAGATTTGGGACTTTTAGGGTCCAAATAGCCTCTACCCATGAGGTTTGGGTGGTTAGGACCCCCATTTTACCTAAAACCTAGGTTGGTCCTTTTAGGACAAAAAATTTTCATGCAACTTTGCAAAATTGCAAAAGTTGTCATGACAACTTTTTAGCAACTTTTACATAGTTGCTCATCTCATTTCTCAAATGACTCAAAGACTCACAAGATACTATTAAAACATATCTAAGGTCATTTTTGGTCATTTTAGACCAAAATCAAATATTTTACTCACATTTCCACTATTTTGCCCTTTTCCCAACTTCTAGGACCAAGCTAGGTCCTAAGGACACCTCAGCCTATTGACTCAACCTAACTAACCCAACCCTAAGATAACTCAAACTACTACTATCCTATCACACCTAGGCCCTCTTAGAGATTTTTATTAACCTCTAGTCTGGGTAGGACTAGTACAAGCCAAAACTAAAGTAGGACTTTCAAGCCTAAGTCCTAGGTGCTCCTGCACCATCTTTCAAGGTGTGTTCTTTTAACATATGTGAGGTCCTACCTCAGCCCATCTTAGATCGACTGATGTTTTCACTCATGTACTATCTAGATGATACATTGTCCATGATGTTTTCACTCATGGACTAGTAAGGGAAACACTTCTACCTTATGAATTTTTTTTTTTGGAGGAGTATTCACCTTGGAAGATCTAGTGGCTAGAGAAGGAGAAAGGAAAAGCTAGGGAAGGAAAGATTGAGCTCTCCATCAAATTCACATTTGTCATATTCTTGAAGGAAGGTAGGTGCATCTATCATGGAAGACTTGTTTTATGTAATTGTATAGTTTTATTTAATTATGTTGTGAGAATGTTGTGTTATGTTTTCAATTTGATTTCATGAAGTCTTCTTGCTTTCTCTTTATTTTTGTTGTAAGAATGTTATGGGAGTGCAAGACTACACTTATCTTTGGGAGGATTGAGAGTCTTGGGGTGAAGGGGTTAGTTGGGAAAATCTTTTGTGTAGAACATCAATGTATGGGAATCCATGTAGCCTAATTGTGTTGCAAATTGGGAGCCATAAGGGAGATGAATTGTGCTCTATGAGATGAGCAAGTATGTTTGGGTTGAGCCTTGCGAAGGCATGTTTTATTTGAGAAGAAAGAACTTGTTTTTGTTTGAGTATGGCCTCTCCAAAAGGTTTTTTCCACCTTCACCCATTGATGGATCAAGTATGTTCCTTTGTGAAATCCTTAGGTATGGGAGTATTTGTGTTGATTGTAGTTTCATGTTGATGTGAACTTATGTTATTTGAGTGTACCCATCCTACCTTGTTTCCCCTAGCTCAGGGGTGGCCATGTAATGACCTTGGCTGGGAGGTGAGCCTCCATGGTCATGTGTTAGATGTCTTTGGTTGTAGGTTTTCGAATGGATGAAGAAGAGAAGAAATTTTCAAGTTGAAGTTAAAATTTTCTTTGGGAGAAGTCTTGTGTTAGTTTGAGCAAATGGAATTAAGATAATTTATCCTATCTATTTAAAAAATGAATTCTTATTCATGTAATGAACTAGTGGGAAACTCCTTGTTTTCATTGCTTAAACATTTTAAGAAGAATTAGTTTCCTTTTATGGAGAAATGAATTTGGTGGAAAATAGTATTGAAAATCATTGTATTATTATGAGTTTGAGGTAATAGATGCTTTAATTATAAGTAAATCAATGGTATATATGTTGCTGATCTGTTTCCTTCTTGCCAAGAAAAGATATGAGATTAAATAAAGTTTTCATTTTATATTAAAAATGTTAAGTGTATTTTGGATAGTGAGAAATTTTATAATTAGAATTATTATTTTCTTGTAAAGTTACTTCCAAAAAAAAATCATAATTTCATTGTACCCTTGAATTTATATTTAAAAGTATATAAATATTCATTTTAAGATTCTCATAGTCTCTTCTAATTTATCCTTATCTTTTTAAAATACATTAAGTGCAAAATCAAAGTTGGATGTATGTGTAAAAAAAAGAGACTAAACTGGTTTATGTAAAAGTTATATTAAAACTCCATGAATGTAAGTTTAATTTCATGTTAATGCATGACTAAAAGTAGATATATTTATAGATTATTATTATTATTATTATTATTATTATTATTATATCATTATTTATATATATATATATATATAGTAATATAATAAATATGTAATATAAATTATAAATTAACTAAACTTTGTTAAAAAAATTAAATTTTAAAAACAAAATTATTTTTTAAAAAAACTTACCTACCCTCCACGCTGTGAAAGGTCGAGCCACTTCACAGTGGTGAAGGGCCCATGCTGCCTGTCACCCTTAGCGATGAGCAGTGACATGGCCCTTGCCTCCATTGTTGGGTATGGATAGGGGGCTTAGAACACCCCCCCCCCCCCCCCTTTGCCACTATTGGAAGGGCGGTTGTCACTATGTGCATGCACGACCGACAATTTGCCCAAAAGAAAAATGATTTTTAATTTAGTTTTTTTTTTTTTAAGATATTTTAAAAACACCAAAGTTTTAAATATATGCATTTATTTTACTATTAAAAATGATACAACCTTCTATAGAAAATAAATACAAAACACTATATAAAAAGAAATTTATAAACCAAAACTTTAAAATATATGCATTTATTTTCTGTTAAATACGATAAACCTTCTGGAGGAAATAATTATAGAAACAATGTATTTCTTGTTGGAAAAAAAATTCTAATAGAGATCATGAACTTGATAACCTATTGAAATAGAAAGGAGATAAACCAGATAAATAACGAAGAAGGAACTATTGTTCCGAGTAGAGATTAAACTTTGTGCCCTATCAGAGAATTTTATTTTATTTTTTTTAAGAATATCTTCTGGCATAACTTTTGAAATGAATTATTAAATCTACACTAACCTATAGAGAACATTTAAGAAAGGGAAACAGACATTTACTCTCTGATACCTCTAGAGATAAAAAAAAAATCAAAAAAAAAATTAAAAGAAGAAAACCCATTTTACCTTGGTAAATCTCTGCTAGAATCCTTGGGAGTATATACACACAAGTGAAAATGTGTATATACACACCCTAGGTGTGTATATACACACATATACACATGTTTATATATCAAAACTTGCACCCACAGTTCACCATAGCCTCTGGCCCTTCCCTGGACACACAGAATGACCAAATTAGGTATTTTACAACCTTTTAAAATGGGACCTAACCCTAAATCTGAATTAGGGTTAGGGTTTCCCACTTTGGAATACTCATCTCTTTTATTCTTTTATTTTATTTTGTTTTTAGCTTTAAGTGACACTTTATTTTATATTGCTTAAAAGACTTATTTTATTTTAGTTTAAATGGAACTTTATTTTATGTCACACTTTTGACTTTTTATTTAGCTAAGAGATATTTGGTTGTCACTTTTCTTTTATTTTTTATATAAATTTAACGTTATTTTATTTTAAAATTCATTTTAGGGGATTGTAGTTTTGAAATATTATAATGGATTTATTTTATCAAATGTGTTACACTTGATTTAATTAATATTTAAAAAATAAACTATGTTGGGGTAATAAAGTTAATAAACCTGTAAACCTTGTTCATTAAATCTTATTAATATTTAAATATTGAATTAAGATTTGTGGACTAATTTAGGTTTTATATTTATCCCCTTTTTAAAGGGTTTGGGAGAATTTTATTTAAGAATATTATTATTATTATTTATTTATTTTAATTGACCTTATTACCTCCTTTAAACAATTAGCATATTGTGGAAAATTAGTTTATTCATTAAAATCCCTAGTAGGGATCTAGGTGAAGACTATTGCCCTAGTTTTAGCACTTTAATTATTTGATTAGGACTTTATAAATTTGCTAATTTTAAATCCCTCAGGAGGAATATTAATATCATATATTGAATCTTTTTATAAATCACATTCTTTTCTATGGTTACGTTACCTATAATTTAAACTATCTTTCTTCAATGACTATATGGTTCTCTTACCCTCATTTTGAGTTAGGAGACTTTCATTGTTGCTTAATTGGTAATTGAACTATGTTTAAAATATTTAGATTATTTATGTCAAAACTAATTAGGGTTATTTTGTTGACTAATGTCGTCCAGCGAATAAGGGATGTTGGCACGCCAGTGCATGCCATGATTCCCCTTATGAGTCATTTTGTGTTAGTCAATATGTCTCGAGTTTTGTATCAAGTGGACCTTGTGTGCATCTTAGATATGTTTAGTGATCTTTTAAAAAAAAAATTGTTGGTGTGTTTTGTCCTTGTGTTTTGGGCATTACAACATATAAGTTTCTTGTATACTCCTCTTCAATGAAGCAATCTTATTTTCTAATGTAATACTCATATCTTCCTTATCTTTTAACTTGGCTCCCATTTTCTCTTCAACCCTCTTTTTTTCTAAAACTTGTGCATTCAGAAACTCAATTAATTTCTTTTAGATTCGTCAAGATTTTGTACAATCACCTTATTAACTTTAATTCTATATTAAAGACATACCTTGAGATTCTAACCTTAATGCAACAAGTTCTCCTTCCAAATAAATAACTCCTTGATCTTCATCTATTTTTCAAGCAATCTAAAATTTATTTACAACATCCATGAACTAAGAAGCATCATCAAAAACATTTTCATGGCATTCTTTAGAATCAATATTATTAGAAAAATCATCATATTTTTTATTAGACAACCTTTCTTCTTAAATAGATTCTTCACCTGTAGAGACTTTATTTATACACTTCTTACCCATGGTATTCCTTGTCGAGAATCAACCTAAGTTGGTTAGACCTCTAATAGGAACTTTTGACTCTGATACAAATTTTTGGAATTCTCCTAACCACTAAAGGGGGGTGAATCAGTGGTCTTAAAATTTTAGTCAATAATTTGCATCTATGCAATGACACTAGCACAAAGGAAAATAATGAAACTCAAAGACAACAATGTTACAATGTGTTCATCCCAAGAGAATATGATGTTGGGTTACAAAGAGGGGGGTGAATCATTAATCCTTGATTCTCGGTACCTTAAAAACTTTTCTCTAATTAACTATGTCAGAAATAATTCAATATTTACAGATAACAGTAAATTAACTTTAACAATCAGCAGTAACATTCACAATAATCATTCAACACATATTACAACATTATTTAACATGGAAACCCAACTTTGGTAAAAACCACTGTGGTAATTGTCACCCACTAAATAATTCACTCTTCTGAAGTGAGCTCGATTAAAAGACAATCTGGTTAAAGATTAAAATACACACTATTAAATGTGACTCGATCAAGGGATTTGCCTTAGATGTGTTAGGATCTTCACCCTGTTAGGAGTGGCCTGGTTAAAGGACTTCAAACACTCTTTAGAATGTTACCTTTTGCAAGGATTCTACAATAAGATTGTTAGGTCCACTTGGTTAAGAGACTTTTATGTTACAAATGTTAAAAGCAACATTGAATATATTAATGTGTAGATTCACAACTATCTTTGCATAATCATATCCTTTGTGTGTTCATTTTATTCACTTCAATCCTTAACTTTCCACTAGCTTTGAAACACTTCATCAAATTCTATCTTTCTGACTCAGAATTCATCTTTTCCTTCTTCACTGCATCTTTTGGTGACTTATCAACCCTTCAATTTGCCAGTCATTTTTTCATACAAATTCATCCTTTATATAGACATTGTTTTTCCTCTTAATCTCTTTTATTGTGTTTTCCTTTGATTAATCTTAGCCGTCCAATTCATTTCACAAACTTATTCATTAAATTTAGATCTCAGTAATACATTTTATCATCACCTCGAAACTTGAACTTTATTGAAACTTGTTCCTTCTATTTTTTTGCTTAGATCTATACCATAAATCATCACCTTACATTATCATGATTGTAGATCTCTCCAAATAACTCTTCCTCATCATCATGATCTTCCAGCTCATCATAGCTCAACATTAAATGTCATTCTGATCCTTGTATTTAATTTATGTTTCTTTCTCGGTGGCTCACTATGCATTTTGGTTAACTTTTCTTGGTGACTAATACATTCTTCTCGATGTGTTGAGTTCCTTTTCCTTTACCAAAACTTTATTTCCTTTTACTGCTTTTTGCTTTTATTGAATGAATTTTCCTGCTCGGTAGCCAAACTATTTTTCTTACCGACTTGACTAATCTTCTATACTGAATTTATATAATCAAATGTTTGGCAGAAAATAATTATATCAACACAACCTTGACATTTTATGATTTGTATCGATTTCCCAATTAAGTTCTTCATCTTTACAAAATTTCACTTCTTCTTCTTAACTCATTCGCACTTATATCATACTCTAAATGATATGGCAACACAATATAAATCAAATATCAATTTCTTGACATCAATGACAAGATAATAACTAATCTAATCATTCTACAAACTTGTATTCCTCTAATCTTGGTTGATCTTCATCATCATTACCATCAGTTATAGTAACAATCTCCCTCTTTGGCATTGACGACAACACTTCCCTTTCAATTGATGATGGTAACACTTCATTGTCTTGTCTTTGTCTTTTACTTCCTCTGAGCTTTATCTCCTCAATACATCTTCTCCCTCTATCAGTAACAATATTCTCCTTCAATAAATCTTCATCTCGCTCTTTGACAACTTCTTTTCTGATCTTTTTTTTTCTTATCTTCTTCTCATGCATAAGCTCCCTCTTTGACAATAATGCCAAAAACACATACTCTTGTAAAATTTTCTCAGATAGTAAATCATACCTCAAATGTATTGATTTCTCATTGCATTCACAACTTTAGGCTTCACCCAAAGAGTAAACACTAGCATCAACTCACAAAATAGATATTCTAATGAAATTCTAAATTGATGTAGCATACATCTTGCCTTAGTGATATTGGATAGGGGAAGAACCCCTAACTTCTCTTGGAGATACTTAAAATCATCCTTTGGTAGTGGTTTGGTAAATATATCATCTATTTTTTCCTTTGAATTCCCATGCTTATCTTGTACTTTCTCTCTCAAGTAATGATACTTAATAGAAATGTGCTTTGTCTTTGAATGCATCATCAGATTCTTTGATATGTTTATAGCACTAGTATTATCATAGAAAATAGTAACTAGATCAGTAATATCTTCTTTCATACCTTCAAGTAATTTTTTTGTCCACAGTATGTTTGAAAAATTCATAGTTGCAACAACATACTCATCTTTAGTAGTAGACTTTGAAATACCACTTTATTTCTTGCTTAACCATGTCACTAATCTTTCTCCCAAAAATAAATCTCCACCACTTCTTTTTTTGTCAATGTTTACAGCCCAATCAACATCAGTATACACCTTAAGATCAAAATCCCCTCCTTTTATGTATAGGAGATTGAAATCTTTAGTCCCTTTCATATATCTAAATCTTTTTCTCACTACAAACATTTGTGTCTCCTTTGGATTGGCAGAAAACCTTGCAACTATACCAACTAAATGTGCAATATCAAGACTACTGTGTACAACATACTGCAGTTTACCAATCATTGATCGATAAAGTGTTTTATTCACTTCTTTTGTCTCATCTTCCTTTGAAAATTTACAACCAATAGCCATCGGTGTTCCAACTATTTTTGACTCTTCCATATTAAATGTCTTTAGGATCTCCTTGATATACTTTGATTGTGTTATGTAGATCTCATCTTTAACTTGTTGAATTTGTAGTCCAATAAATAATTTAATCTCTCCTATCATGGACATCTCAAATTCCTTTCTCATCTCTTCAGGAAATGATTTACACATTAACTCATTTCCTCCAAATACAATGTCATCAACAAAAAATTTAGCAATCAAAATTGTATTAGTACTATCACATTTCAAATACAAATTTTTGTTGTCACTTGTCCTTTGAAATCTAATCTTGATTAAATATAAGTGTAGTCTTTCATACCATGGTTGGGGTTCTTTCTTCAAGCCATATAAAGCCTTGTGTAGTTTGCATACCATATTGTTGTTAGAATTCTCAACAAATCCTTTAGGTTGTTCAAAGTAAACTTCTTCAATAATTCCATTTTAAAATTTGGACTTAACATCCATTTGATAAACTTTGAATCCTTTATTGGCATCATATGAAAGTAATATTCTTACACCTTCTAATCTAGCAACAGGGGAAAATGTCTCACCATAGTCAATACCTTCTTCTTGCGCATACCCTTTGCAAACTTATCTTACTTTATTTCTGATCACATCTCCATTCTCATTGATTTTATTCTTGAAAATACACTTTTTTTCCAATTACATTCTTATCCTTGGGTCTGAGTACTAGAGACCAAGTGTTGTTCTTTTCAATCTGATCAATTTCTTCTTTCATTGCATTAACCCAATCTTCATTTCCAAGTGCATCATTTACTAGTCTTAGTTCAAAATTAGAAATCAAACAAGTATTATCTTTTAACTTACTTCTTTCACGACTCTTGCATTCTTGTCTCCAATGATTTTTCTCAGTGAGTGGTGTCTTCTCACATATTTTCTAAAATAGGCTTGGTAGACTGTTCTTTAGCATTTTCATCTCTCAATGGACGCTTAACTTTCTCTTCAATTTCTTCTTGTTGCAACTCAATAAATATACCTAAAATTCCATCCTATACATAAACAAATCTTTTATAGTCTTCAAATTCCTTTTTTATCTTCTTCATTTATTTTTATAAATTCATCAATCCTCACATTTTTCAGTTTCCACAATTTTTTTAGTATCCTTATTCAAACATGTATATGCTTTTCTCTTTGATGACTATCCTAAGAATGTAACTTCATCTCCTTTCGAATAAAAATTTCATTCCTAGAATCATTCAGTATGTAACACCTACTTCCAAAAAATTTAAAGTAACTAACATTCAGTGTATGTCCATACCAGAGTTCATAAGGGGTCTTATTGGTACCTTTCTTCAATTTTACTTGGTTAAGTGTATAGACAACAATACTAATGGCTTCTCTCTAGAATGTTTGTGCAACCTCTTTGTCAATCAACAATGTTCTAGCACAATCAACTATAGATATGTTCCTTCTTTTAGTTATACCATTTTGTTGTAGAGTCCTCGGTGCAGATACTTGTCTTTTAATTCCTATTTCATTAAAGAAGATATTAAATTCATTAGAGATAAATTCACCTCCTCTATATGATCTTAAACATTTCAGTTTTTTACTAGTTTCCATTTCACATCTTTCCTTATATAATTTAAACATTTGGAATGCATCAGACTTTTCTTTTAGAAACATAACCAACATTATTCTTGATTAGTCATCAACAAACAAAATGAAATTTTGATCTCCATAATAGCTTTGTATTCTCATAGGACCAAAAAGGTCAATAAGAACTAATTTTAAGATACCATTAGATGAGTAAGACTTTCTTTAGAAACTTGATTTTTTCATCTTACCAATCTGACATTCCTTACACATCACTTTATCAGGTTTTCTTAATTTTGGTAGACATTTGACTCTATTCTTTTTTCTCACCTTAATCATGTTGTCAAAATACATGACAGTGTATTTTATGACATAGCCAAGCATCCTCACCTTTAACAAATAAGAAACTCTTTGTAGTAGTATCAAGATAAAATATATTACCTTTAGATTTTTGACCGGTTCTAATCAAATCTCCATCAGCACCATAGATCTTCACTTTTCTATTTTGAAATTCTAGTTAATGGCCAGTGTTTTTTAGTTGTGTAACACTCAAAAATTTATAGTTTAGTCCTTGAACCCAATAAGAATCATCACATATGATCTTTTCATTCAATATAATGGATTCTTTACCTTTTACAAAACATGGAGCATCATTGCCAAATCTAACAAATCCTCCATCATACTCTTCTAGGTTCTCAAAATTATCAATACCAACAATCATATGATGTGATTATCCACTATCAATTATCCATGGGTCAGTTTTACTTACATAATAAATAAGGTATTTTTCATCTTCATACCTCTCTTCTTCTGAATCATCCTTCATAGCAACATAGACAACTTAAAAACTTTCTTTTGTGTCATCAGATTCATCATTAGTTACTCCTTCCTCATCTAGGTAGCATGGTTTCTATCCTATGTCCTTGTTGTCTCTAAACCTTTAGTATCAGTTCTCCTTCTTGTCACTTTTATCATTTATGTCATTTTTAGGAAATCTAGATGCAATGTGGCCAATCTTTTTGTAATTAAAATATTTCAAAGGTAATTTATGTTTATACTTTCCTTTACCTCTCGGTTGCCTCTTAGCCAATAGTGCTTCTAACTCTTCTTGTTCTTTCTCTTCAATTATGATACTGTTAAATTCATTTCCACATGAACTATTGTGAATCTCTCTTCTGGAAGTTCCAAGACTTAAAGATGATTTGAAGGAAGTTTCAATAGTTGGTAGGTTGTTATCATAATTACTTAGCTCAAATGCAGCCAGCTTACCGATTAAGGCTTCAAGAGTAGCAACATTCTTTGGTATGGATCTCAGTTCTTGAATAGAAGATACCCGAATAGAATACTTGGATGAAAAATTTCTCAGTATTTCACTTACCACTTCTTCACCAGTTAATGTTCCACTAGCACCTTTGATGGCACTAACAACATCCTTGATTTTGAAACTATATTGAGCAATGTTCTCTTCATCTTTCATTCTCATTTCATCAAATTTTCCTCTAAGACTTTCAACATTAGCTTTTTGTACATGTTCATCTCCTCCATAAATAAGTGTAAGCATATCCCACATCTATTTTGAAGTAATATAATCCTTAACATCATTGAATTCAGCATCAGTTAGAGAGGAAACAATTTCAATCATTATCAAGTTGTGTTCCTTATGTTCTCTTGTCTGATCAATTCTCATGGGTCTAGGAGGTGGTGGAGTATAGTCATTATCCAAAAGATTGAGTGCAGATTCTCCAATTCTAGATAAATACAATCCCATCTTGATTTTCCATGTTGAGAAACTTTCCTTGTTCATCTTAGGTACTTCTCTCCCATACATCTTCAAATATTTTACTCAAGTCTTTCAAGCTTATCTCTTTAGAGTACTTAGCTCTGATACCAATTGTTGGATTATGGAGAAGGGGGGTGAATCAGTAATCCTTGATTCATAGTAAATTAAAAACTTTTATCTAATTAACTTAGTGAGACACAATTCAACAGTTACCAACAATAGTAAATTAACTTTAACAATCAGAAATAACATTCACAATAATCATTCAACACATATAACACTGGTATTTAACGTGGAAACCCAGCTTTGGGAAAAACCACTATAGGAATTTTCACCCACTAAATAATTCACTCTTTTGAAGTGAGCTCGGTTAAAAGACAATCTGGTTAAAGATTACAATACACACAGTTAAATGTGACCTAGTAAAGGGATTTTCCTCAGATCTATTAGGATATTCACCCTATTAGGAGTGGCCTGGTTAAAGGACTTCAAACACTCTTTATAATGTTACCTTTTGCAAGGATTTTACAATAAGACTGTTAGGTCCACTCGGTTAAGAGATTTTTCTATTAAAAATGTTAATAATAAATAGTAAATATGTTG
This sequence comes from Chamaecyparis obtusa, assembly GCA_027943335.1. Classification (NCBI taxonomy): domain Eukaryota; kingdom Viridiplantae; phylum Streptophyta; class Pinopsida; order Cupressales; family Cupressaceae; genus Chamaecyparis; species Chamaecyparis obtusa. Next base: position 300,101 of record BSBK01008849.1, read on the forward strand.
ACCTATATATTCACAACTATATTTTCATAATCAAATATTTTTTGTACTCACTTTCTTCACTTTAATCCTTCACTTCCCACTGGCTTCAACACTTCATCAATTTTTTTCTTTCTGACTTGGAATTTACCTTTTCCTTCTTCACTACATTAGTCGGTGACTTATTAACCCTTCAATTTTCCATCCATTTGTTCATAAAAATTCATCCTTTATATAGACATTGTTTTACCTCTTAATATCATTTAAATTACATTTTCCTTTGATTAATCTTATCTATCTAATTCATTTCATAAACTTATTCATTGAATTTAGATCTCGGTAACACTTTTTATCATCACCTCGGAACTTGAAATTTTTTTAAATTTGTTCCATCTCTTTTTGCCACTTAGATCTATACCATAGATAATCACCTTGAATTTTATTGATCATGATCTCTCCAACTAACTCTTCCTCATCATCATGATCTTCTAGCTCATCATATCTCAACATTAAATGTCTTTTTTATCCTTGTATATAATGTATGTTCCTTGCTCGGTGGCTCACTCTAAATTTCTATTAGCTTTTCTCAGTGACTAAGACCTTCTTTGTGTCTTGAGTGCCTTTTCCTTTACCAAAACTTTCTTTCTTTTTACCGAATGACCTTTTTTCTTTTATCGAATGACTTTTCCTTCTTGGTAGCCAAATTGTTTTGCTTAACGACTTAACTAATCTTCTTTACCAACTTGATATAATCAAATATTTGTAGAAAACAATTATATCAACACAAACTTAACATTTTTTGATCCGTATCAATTTCCCAATTAAGTTGTTCATCTTCACAATATTTCACTTCTTCTTCTTCTTAATGCATTCACACTTATATCATACTTTGAATGATATCGTAACACAATATAAATCAAATATCAAATTCTTGAAATCAATGACAAGATAATAAATGATCTAATCATTCTAAAAACTTGTATTCCTTTGATCTTGGTCAGTCTTCATCATCATCACCATTAGTTATAGTAACATATGAGAGAGAGAAGAACAATAACATGTGACACAAGTTTTTTAGTGGAAAAATCTTGAAGTGTAAAAAAAAATGATACAAATGTTTCTTTATTATGCCTCACATAGAAAAAGGATGCCTCGCATAGCATAAAATGTCTCATATAGAAAAAAATATGCCTCACATGGCATATAATACCTCACATATCATATTTATCCACATAGAAAAAAGATCCCTCATATAGCATACTAGCTTTCATAGCATATACTTCCTCACATGGAATACATTTAGGAGACCAATCCTAGGAACATCAACCCCTTGCAAAATAATACTCAAGATAGATTATACCAAATATAAAGTAATAATTTATTTCACTACAAAATATTGTAAAATTTTGTTTTATTATATAAATGTTGCACCTAGGAGCACCTGGATAGACTTGCAACATGAAGAAATTGATTAGAAATATTCTCAAGGGTACTTGATGAGTTGTATTGTAACATTATAATAGATCATTTGATGTAATTTTTTAATATTGGGGAAAGAAAGTAAATAAAGTATCCAATATTAAATGTGGGATCATGGGTTTGGTAGCACATGGTTTTAGAAAATGGTTTACGTAATAACACTTGGTGGTTTTGTGGGAGCTTGTTTCTATAAAAAATAACAAGGGTAGTTGTTGAAGTGATTCAGGTTAGTATTTTTAGAGGTTGGAAGCATGGCGTGGGATGTGTGTTTTCTTGCTTGTTCACATGGAGTGCTTGTTTATGGTTGAAACTTGTAAGGCTTTCATGGTGTATGGTAATGGTTGTATTTTTTAATAATACATGGATGACAGATGTAATGCCCCACCAAGGAACCATTGGAATAAAGGGTTAAATATGCACTTAATAATTTGTTTGTTTGAAACATAATATAAGCACTACATTTCATTGTGCATCTTTGAACCAAAATAAGAAATAAACTACATTCTAAAGATGATGTAATGAACATCACATATTCACACTTGAGTGGAATACTTTTAACAACTCTTCCGAAGGTTCCAAGACAACTTAAAATACACTCATAATGAAGAACACACATTCCTAAGATTTCCCTTCAAGGATTTGTACACCATCTAGGGACCACAAGAGGCTAAGCTAGAAATAATTCACAACTGCAAGGAAGGGTGACAATAATAAAATCAATCCCATAACATAGATGTTCTTTTTAAGCCCAAATAGAAGTTCCTAATGTGATTAACCATACATGTTCATTTACTTTCCAACCATAATAATAGAGAAATAAATAAACATACATCAAAAAACAAGCATCCATAAGGTCCACAAGGTAATCAAGAACCCTCGAGAATCCAACCTAGAAACACCCACAAAGTACCCATCTCCCAAAATTGCTTGCAAATCAACTCGGGGTGAAGAAGTTGATGAGAAGAAAAAGATATTGGTTGGGGGCTTGGAGGTGCTAATTATCAAGGACACTGATTCTAAATTGGTGAACTCTAGATAGGAAAAATTATTATACTAGTGAGTCAGAGATGCCAAACTACAGGGGGAGATGCCAAAACTTAGAGATACCAATGAGAAGATGAAGACGTCAATTGGTGAGTTTGGCCCAAAATGCATAAAAAGATAACTTTAAACCTAAGCTGACACCAACATACAAATAGTAAGTGCTTAACTCCACATTGGGGAGTACCACATACACAAATATCAAGGCCATGGTCACGTGATTACATCAATAGTGCATAATGAAAATCATAAATTAAACTAGGCTATAGACAATAATATCAAGTAGTACATGATCAAATAATGATACAATAAGGTAGAGTGAGCTCTCAAGCTCTGATTCTTGTACCTAGAGGAAGTTCATCCATGTACACCAATCCCTAGTAGTGGTATATATTTGCAACACCACCCTACCACATGGAACCCTGATGCAGGAGAATCTCGAGTCCTTGGCAATCTTGTGTCACCAAAAACATGTTTTTATTTTCCTATATTTATCGGTTCCTTCTTTGACCGAGTTGGTTTGGTGTTTCTCAGTTTCCTTTGTTTACCGGGGTTGTTTAGTTATCTCTCTGGTGCTTGGTGAATTTCCCTAGCACTCGGTGATGCTTGTCTGGTGCTCGGTTATCCTTGCTTAGTGAGTTGTTTGTTTTAGTTTCTTGTTGAGGCCAACTCTTACAATTAATTATTGGTCATAGATTTAATGTTGATATCTATCATTGGGAAGCATGTGGACCTAGATCTGGTCATTCCTTTTGTTGATCATGGATTTGAAGGCCGACTTTTTCGGTAGCCTCTTGTATATATTGTGGTCTTTGGTTGTAGTTTTGGGGAGTCAGTTTTGATAGAGGATAGAAGATAGAAGATTAGAGATTACTTCAGATCCTTGCATGTTGGAGGACTTATGTACTTGAATTGTAATATCTAGCCTAAACTAGGAAGGCCTTATAGCTCGGAATGTATGAATCAATTGAAATAAATATATGAAGTTATCTGTATTCTCTCTCTCACTTGTGTGTTTGTTTCTTCTATGTGTGATATCTGCAAGGTGGATCTGGTTAGGGTTTTCCTTTGGCCCCTCTCCCCACCCTCCCTTGTGTCAAGTGGTATCAGAGTTGAGGTGAGATCTGGATCTAGGTTTGTGAATCTAGGTTGGAGGGTTCCTTCTTGTCAAACCCTAGTTGATTTTTTGTGGGGTAGTAGATTGTGATCTAGCCTATAATTGCAGAGGGTTTCAAGATGGTTCATGGGAGACAAGATGTGGATCTAGGATTGGTAGACATGTTGAGATAACTTCCTGCTAGATTAGAAGTTGTTGAAATAGCCGAGAGAAGAGGAAGACATCTTGAAGATGTTAGTGATGATGAAGTTGAGGAAGAACAAGTTGATGTAGAACCTGCACCGGTGATGGATCAAGGTGAAAAAATATTGTTGAAAGCTTTGACAAATCTGAATTCTACACCACACTTTAATCCTCCTGAGTATAGTGGAAAATTGGATTCTGATGAATTGGTGGACTGGATCACTGAGATGGAAAAGTGCTTTGAGTATGAAAAATGCTCCTGAGGAAAAGAAGGTGAAAATTGCAACCACAAAGTTGAAAAGTCATGCATCCTTGTGGTGGGAACATCTGTAGTTGGACAAAAAGAGGAAAGGCAAAGAAAAAATTAAGGTATGGAATAAAATGGTGAATAAATTGAAAGCAAAGTTTTTAGCTTGTGATTATTAGATTAACCTAGTTAGGTGAATGAAAATTTTGAGGCAGAAAGATAGCTCGGTAAAATAATATACTGAGGAATTTTATAGATTAGGTATTAGATCTTGACATGACGAAGATGATGTGGAAATAATTTCCAAGCACTTGAATGGATTGAAAGTTTCCATCCAAGAAGAAATCAATTTGGTCAAATTGGAGAACATTGAAGAGGCTTATCAATTTGCTTTGAAAGCTGAGGAGAAATTAAACAAGAGACATGAGCAAAGACAAAGAGGTAGAGGTGGTAGATTCCCTAGAGGAAGAGATAGATCTTATGGTGAAAACTATAGATCTGAACCTGAAAAGACAAATCTAGATAAAGGCAAGATAGATTGGAAAGGTGAAAGTACATCTAGAGGCAAAGGCAGTAACTACCAAGGTGGTTATAATAGAGGTAGTTTTTGAGGAACTTGTTACAGTTGTGGAGAAGAAGGACATAGATCATTTGAGTGTACACATGCAATTAAGAAGGTTGGTAGCAGTAGAAATGATTTGGTGAAAGAAGAGTCATCGAATGAACCTAAGAAGGAAATGAACTTGATGGTAAGAAGAGAACTTTGGAGTGGAAGTAATAGGGAAGATCCGGTAAGGAAAAGTTTGTTCAAGACCAGATGTAGAGTTTCTGATGAAGTTTGGAAGGTAATCATTGATAGTGGTAGCTCAGAGAACTCAGTATCTGAGGAAGTGGTTACAAAGTTGCAGTTAAAAAAGGTTGGAACATCTGAAGCCCTATCATATTTCATGGATCAAAGATGAGCATACACTCTTGGTAAGTGAACAATGTTATGTGAATTTGAAAATTGAAAATTACTATGATAAGGTGTTATGTGATATCATGCCTATTGATTGTTGTCATATTTTATTGGGTAGACCTTGGCAATATGATAGCCATGCTATATATGATGGGAGATTGCATAAATATACTATTTGGGCTGATGGGAGAAGACAAATCTTGTTACCTTTGATCGAATAACCTGCTAGTAATGTTTGTACATTCGTGAAAGTTTGCTTGATGGAAGGAAGAAAGTTTGTTAAGAATTTGAAGAAGAGTGATGTATGTTTTGTTGTGATTCCTAACAAACTGAGTAAGAAAAAAGAGGATAGTATCCCTAAGGAGATTGATAAGTTACTCACCAAGTATAGTTAGATCATTTTTGATAATGTATCTAATGGTTTTCCACTGAAGAGAAGCATTGATCATTTCATGGATCTAACCCCTAGAACTAGTTTACCGAATAAGGCACCACATTGGTTGACACCTACCGAGAATCAGGAATTGAATTGAAAAATTCAAGAATTGTTGTAGAAAGGTTTGATCAGAGAAAGTTTGAGTCCTTATGTAGTACCTAGTGTATTGGCACATAAGAAGAATGTAGAATGGTGAATGTGTATGGATTCCAAAGCAATCAAAAAGATAATAGTGAAATATAGGTTTCCTATACTGAGAATGGATGATATAATGGACAGTTTGACTGGAGAAAAGTATTTTACCAAAATTGATTTGAAAAGTGGGTATCATCATATTAGAACCAGAGAAGGTGATGAGTGCAAGACTTCTTTCTAGATATAAGAAGGTTTGTATGAGTGGTTGGTTATGCCTTTTGGTTTAACTAATGCACCGAGTACTTTTATGAGGTTGATGAATGAAGTTTTGAAGAAATTCTTAGGTAAATATATGATTATATACCTTGATGATATTCTAATATTTAGTAAGACTAGAGAAGAATATTTGTTGCATGTAAAACAAGTATTGCAAAGATTGAAAGAAGAAAAGTTGCTGATAAATCTGAAAAAGTGTTCTTTCATGCAAGAGGAGATTGTTTATTTGGGATTTGTGATTTCAGCTGATGGATTGAAAATGGATCCTTAAAAGGTTGAAGCTATTTTGAATTGGCCTACACCTAAGAATGCTAGTGAGCTAAGATCATTTCATGGTTTGGAAAGTTTTTACTGAAACTTCATTAGGAATTCCAATTTTATTTGTAATGCTATGACTAAGGCTATGAGAGGAGATAAAAGAGAATTCAAGTGGACACATGGACCTGATAAAAGTTTTGAGACTTTGAAGCAGAAGGTTGTTGAATTGCCTATGTTGGCATTTCCTGATTTCAATAAGTTATTTCAAGTAGAATGTGATGCAAGTGGAAGTGCAATAGGAGTTGTATTGAGTCAAGAAGGTAAACCTATTGCTTTCTTTAGTGAAAATTTGAATGATGCAAAAAGGAAATATTATGTGTATGATCAAGAATTCTATGCTATTGTGCAAGCCCTGAAGAAATGGAGATATTATTTGATACTGAGTGAATTTGTGTTGTATACCGATCATAAGGTTTTATAGTATTTGGGTAGTCAGAATAAGTTGAATCAAAGACATATGAAATGGGTTGAGTATTTGTAGAGCTATACATTTGTGATAAAACATAAGAGTGGAGTCACTAACCAAGTTGTTGATGCATTGAGTAGAAGGAGATCTTTGATGACCGAGATAAAAATTGAAGTTCTTGGCTTTGATGACATGAAAGATTCTTATTAATTTGATCGTAATTTTTCTAAGCCATGGAGAAAGTGCAGAGCATCTATTCAAGATCAACCGAGTACTAAATAGGAATAATATTTAATTCAAGGAGGTATGTTGTTTAAAGGTATTCAGTTGTGTATACCGAGAGGATCAATGAGAACTAATTTGATAAAGGAGAAACATAGTAGTGGTTTGGCTGGACATTTTGGTGTTGATAAAATATTAAATTTTCTTAAGGAGAAATACTTTTGGCCACAGTTGTACAAAGATGTTCATAAATTTGTGAAAAGTTGTGGAATTTGTCAAGTTGAAAAAGGAGTAATTCATAATACTGGATTGTATACACCATTTTATATTCCTAAGAAACCTTGGATTGATATCAGTATGGATTTTTTTCTTGGCTTACCGAAGACAGTAAGAGGTAATGATTCTATATTTATTGATGTGAATATATTTTCTAAAATGGCACATTTTATACCCTGTAGAAAGACATTAGATGTAGTACATATAGTAGATCATTTCTTTAAGGAAATTTTCAAATTACATGGATTACCGAGGAGTATTATCTCTGACTGAGACAATAAATTTGTTGGATAGTTTAGGAGGACCCTTTGGAGAAAGTTTGGCACCAAGTTGAAATATAGTTCTACATTTGACCCACAGACCGATGGACAAATAGAATTTGTGAATAGAAGCTTGGGAAATCTTTTAAAATGTTTATTTGGAGACACACCGAGTAATTGAGATTCTATGTTGGTACAAGTAGAGTCTGCATACAATAATTTAGTGAATAGGAGTACTGGAAAAACACCTTTTGATATTGTAAATGACATACAACCGAGAGGTATATCAGATTTGAGGGATATTGCTAATGAAGGAAAGAGAAGTGCTGAAGGAGTAAAATTTGCTGAGTATATGAAGACATTGCATGAAGATGTGAAACATAAGCTGGAGAAAAGTAATCAAAAATACAAAGACAGAGCTGATAGATCAATAAGACATAAGACTTTTGCAGTCGGTGATGAAGTAATGGTTCATTTGAAGAAAGGCAGATTTCTTGTTGGAACATATGGGAAGCTAAAAATAAAGAAGTTTGGTCCTTGCAAGATTTTGAAGAGATTTGATAGTGGAAATGCTTATGAGATTGAGTTACCTGATGACATGGATATATCACCTATATTAAACATTATTGATTTATATGAGTACCATGAGTCAGATGAAGAAATGATAGTACCGAATGATTATCCTAAGAAATGGATAGAAGAAGTTGAGAAGATTTTGGAACAAAGAATTGGCAGAAGTACAAGAGGAAAATAGCATATGGAATATCTGGTAAAATGGAAGAATAGACTGATTGAAGATAGTTCGTGGATTTCACAATTTGAGTTGGATTCATCTTGGGTTGTACCTGCTTCATGATTCAAAGAATCATTTTCAATTAACCCCAGGTGTCTAATGCAGGAGCATCTCAGGTCCTTGGCAATCCTATTTCACCAAAAATATGTTTGTTTTTTCATGTGTTGCTCGGTTCCTTCTTTGACCAAGTTGGTTTGGTGTTGCTCGGTTTCCTTTGTTTACCAAGGTTGGTCCATTATCTCTCTAGTGCTCGATGAATTTCCCTAGTGCTTGGTGATGCTTGCCTGGCGCTCGGTTATCCTTTCTTACTGAGTTGTTTGTTTTAGTTTCTCTTTGAGGCCGACTCTTGCAATTAATTATTGGTCATGGATTTAATGTTGGTATCTATCATTGGGAAGCGTGTGGATGTAGATCTAGTCATTCCTTCCGTTGATGGTGGATTTGAAGCCCGACTTGTTCGGTAGCCTCTTGTTTATATTGTGGTCTTTGGTTGTAGTTTTGGGGAGTCAATTTTGATAGAGGATAGAAGATAGAAGATTAGAGATTGTTTCAAATCCTTGCATGTTGGAGGAATTCTGTACTTTAATTGTAATATCTAGCCTAAACTGAGAAGGCCTTACAGCCTGGCATGTATGAATCAATTGAAATAAATATATGAAGTGATATATTTTCTCTTGATACAGGAGCATCCTGGGTGTAAGAGCAATCTTGCAGCACCCAAAAAATATTTCTGGTTTCTTTTCAATAAGCATTATCTTGTGCAGAGCTACTATTTATGGAAACTTACTATTTTTAGTAAGTTGGTCATATGATCTTGGAATGTTCTGATTTGATCGGTGGAGGTTCATTTTGGTCGTATCGGCCTGCCAGTAAAGTTTCATTGTTGGATCAAGTCTAGTTTTGAAGATATTGAAAATTTTTGGTTTTGGAAATAGGGTACATAAACTTTGAACTCAGTTTTGAAGGCTTTAGAGGCCCCAGATGAGGTCGAAACTTTGGCTAAATGAAGCTTGCTTGATTTAGGCATTGTAGAGTGCTTCATGCCCTTTCCGAAATGGGGTCATAATAGTCAATCGAGTCAACGGGTGATGACTTATGGTCTCCAGAAGTTGGGCCACCTGAAATGGCAAAAAATAAATTTCCTTCAAAATTTCTATTTGGGTTTCAAAAGTTGTTTTGAGCCAACTATGATGTAATCCAGATCTAGATCACCCTATCCATCTAGCAATCTGGTGACAATACTATCTCTAGTTCTCGTGATTCCTAGCAATTTTCTCTAAATATCTAGCAACCCAACACAACATTTTTATCCTAGTCGCTTAATATGACAGTGAAGTTCTAAAATATTCAGCAATTAAGGGCAAGCCATCGATGCAATTCTTGCTCAATGGTTGTTGTTATATCTCAAGAATGAATTTGTAGTTAGTGATAGATCTAGAGATTCAGTGGGGCCTTTATCTCATAATCTCTAAGTCTTGGTGGTGAGTAAGAAATAATTTAGTGATCAAGTGAATGAAGTGTTCTCTTGATCTCCAAGACCTAGTGGTTAAGTGTGGAACTTCTGGCAATTCAGCAACAAGCTTATAAAAGGGTGTTAATTTCTTCAATCACATGATCTCCAGATATTAGTTGATAGTTAGAGACTTTGTATCCAATGATCAAGCAACTAAAGGCCTTCGCTTGATCTCATGACTAAATGGTTAAGTCTTAAAACATTCAGCGATTCAGACAGATTCGTGGATAGTAATGAGGATCAACGATCGACGTTTAACCTTAGGATTAAATCGAACTTAAGGAATATATCTAGCAAATAAGAGATTAAAGGTGTTTGTTGAATCTCATGACATAACCAGGGTTAGTAAAAGTATTTAGAGAACACGAAAACATAATGATCACTGAATCTCATCATTTAGCTTGAGGTAAATGAAATATTTGAAGATTAGGGGATGCAATTGTCGTTGGAACTCAAGATTAAACTTGAGTTAAGATAATCATTCATAGATCATGAGAATTATTTCAATCACTTGAGCTTGTGATGTAACTGAAGTTAAAGAAATGATTTGGAGATTATGCAAACACATTTAGTCACTGAATCTTAGAAAAGGGCCTGGTTAAGTTAAATTTTATGAGATTTGGAGAAAGCTTTCAATCGCTATATCACGAGATCAAATGTGAGTTAAAGAAAAGGTTTGAAATTTATACAAGGACCGTTGATATAGATAAGATCAGACGATGGTCGCTCAATCTCCTAATAAGACCATGAGTTAAGAAAACATTTTGAAATCAAGAGAAAACTTCAGTTGCTTAATCTATGAATTAAATCATAGTTAAGAAAATCATTTCAAGATCAAGAGAAACCTTCAGTTTCTTGATCTCTAAATAGGGCCTAGTTAAGTTCGCATTAATGAAAAAGAGAAAAGAGTTGTTATTACGTGGAAAGGTATTCTACCAGGATGGAAAAATTGAAAATGCCAGCCAATCAGATCATAATTTAGGGTTTTTTAGTTTTTTATGGTTTTAAAAGGATGACATAGTAATCATTCTTTTTTTTGCTTCTTTGTGATTTTTAAATGCAAACTGTCAACATCTCACATTACGGCTAGCTCTGTTTCAAATTTGGTGTTACATAGAGTAGAATGTTGAGATGACTCATGAAATATGAGATGACTCATGAAATATTTATAGTATCTTGATGATTCCTATGCATTAAATGATCAATGATACATAGACGAGACATTCTTGCATTTACACTTAACCATTTTTCATAGAGCAATTGATAATTTCAAGCAGTTGCAGTGTGTAATTTGTATAGAAGATTTGTAGAGTTGAGTTTTTATCAGAATTGATAAGATGAGTCAACCAGAATCAAGCCAAGATTCATCCAATGAGGAATAAAAGGAACAAGGAGGTTAGGATAAAGGAAAGCCTAATTATTTAGAAGATTTTATGGCACTGCTCCCAGGATCTAGCTAAAATAGGAAGGTTAGTGGTGATATTTTTCTTGATATGTTTGAATGTAGAGACCCTATCACCTCATATTATTCAGGCTATATGTTGTTTACTTATTTCTATAATAACTATTTTAGATCAATTCTTGTCTGCAATGCATGGACCCTAGGAATTTCCAAGCTAATTGTTCCTGATGTCTTCTTAGATGTTGACCTAATGCATGAATTAGCTAGACTTTATGACCCTATACCAAAAACTATCAGAAAGAGTGACTAGTCGGCCCTAGTATCTCTTGATAGGGGATCCTTCATGAAGGATTTCAATTTGTATTCCTCATCTTCTATAGAAATTAACCTTAGGAAAGAAAATGAGAAGTATGCAAGTCAATTAGGGCTTGTGAAAACCCAGGTAGCTAGGCATATTCCTAGGAATGGAAAGTACATTGCCCCTCTCCCAGCACACATGAATGCTCCCTATGAGTTCAAGATTTTCCATTTCTATATGAAGTACCTAGCATATGGGCTATGTTGAGTCTTAGGGATGGATGGAGATGCAAAGAAGATGTCACGGATCTATTATTGATAATCCTAGACATCCAGAACTCACATGCCAATACTGACTATGATTACATTCAATATGTAATTGATAGAATGCATGAAGGCCTAATGATGATCAAAGATGACAAGAGGCTAGTGAAATTCATGCATTATTCCCTCTTGAAGCATCTCATTTTTTATTACAATATTAATATTTTAGAGGGTCATATTCTTAGACCATTAAGGATAATGTTTGAGGGATATACTAGGAAGAATTCTTAAGTGATGACCAATTCATCGAAAGTGAAGAGTTCAAGAATTTCTTGATCTGGAAGAAACAACATGAGGTTGCAAGAATAGTGACTGAGGGCACTAATCTAGATGATGAGGCACTAAAAGCCTTGGCTTCTTATGATCCAGAGTGAGAGACCATTACTGTGGAAAAAGCCAGGAAACTTGTCAAATCTAGTGGAATGCTCTTAGTGCCAGGGTGGGATTTGACATCTACTTTTATAATTGATCAGATTACAAGGAAACTTGAGGGAAATCTTTCCCATGAAACCTAGGTTGGTGATATGATCAAAGGATGTGGGTACAATCCCAAATCACAAGCTTTAGCAATGTGGTCTCTTGCACCAAGAACTCAGAAGCCTTCCCTAATCAGCATAGAAGAAAAAATGAAGGGGAACAAGATCATTTGGACTATCCAAAACACTAGTGATCTTGAGGTCTCTAAAGTAGTGACTCATTTTTCCATCTAAATGAGGCTAAGACAGCTCAACTATCAAATAGATATGCAAAATCATTTGATGATACTATTACCATAGCAAAGGATAGAGATAAAGGAATGATGAAAATCAAAGTCTTAGAAGATGAGCTGAAATAATTAAAAGTTAAGCATGAAGAGGCTTCCAAGGAAGCTCCTCCTCCAGTCATGCAAATTGAAGCTATAGTCCAATCAGTGGCAGAAGTTCCTATTGAAGCAACATAAGACTTGGAGAAGAACAAGTTAGATCTAGCCCTTGAGGTACCTTTGATATTATACAGCATAGGTATGAGGTAATCAAAGGGAAAATGGACTCAACCCATAATTCATATTCTATGTTGCAAAAAACAAATGACAGTATTAAAGAAGTTATGGCTACTTTAGAGCCACTTTTCAACATTTGGTCTAGTAGAGGGGCCCTATTTGAGAAACTCAAGTTACCACAACCATATAGGGCAGATATTCTAGAGTCAGATGCTGAGGTAGGAGTGAAGATAGAACAAATTGGTGCAACTTGAGGATTCTTTAAAGACAAGGCAAATCAGGTAAGAGCCAAAATGGATATGTTTAGCCCAGATTTTAGCAAGTACCTCCCTCCAATTTGTAAGAATGATGGTAACATCATAGGAATTGAGGAATGTAAGGAAATTATGACTCAGTTGGTGACTAGGAAGGATGCCTTTTTGAATGATAATGGATCCTTAGACATTGATAGGTTCAACAACACTCTGGATGATATGTTTCAAACTAAAAATTGAGTGCACCAGATTTGTTATTGACACAAAGTCCATCATTGAATCAAGATGGGACAAACAGGTCAAACTGCTGCAAATCCTAAAAGAATATACATGGCCTTCAAAGGAAGAGATTGTTGCATGGGACAAAAGCAACAAACCTAAGAAAAAGAAGCCAGTTGTTTTTTACCTTGAGGAAATAGAAGATGATTGAATTCTAGCATGGCACCTGATCTTTGAGCACAGGGAAAGTAACTATTTTGAAGAGGATCATGTAGGTTATCCAGAATAGGTGGTCATCATTCATAGAACAATCTTTAGCAGTTATTTTGAATACCAACAGACAAAGGTATCACTTGAAGGGATTCACTATGAGAAGAAATAGTTTTGTGGTGCCATTTCCCCTTTTTCTATTTAGTTTAAAGCATGTTTTTTATTCTAGTGTGAGTCACTATCCTAGCCATCTGAAGCTTTTTGCATCCTTTTCTTAAGGATTCCAAGATGGCTAGTGTATATATAGTTAATTCTAGAAGATTGTAAGAGGTGGTGAGATACTTATTGTAATAGGAGTTTTTGTATTAGTGTTTTGATTCTAAGAATCTTAGTCTCTGAATGTACTGACATAGAATATTTATCAATGAAAATATAATGAAATTCCTTGTATATGTTTTGTTGTCTTCATGTATGAATCTTGATTTATTTATGTATTAAATTAAGGCATTTTTTATACATCATCTACAAGGTAGATAGTGGGGTTAAACTTTAAGTTTCTTTCAAGGGAAGGGTAAATCTTAAGTGAGGTCTCAGAGAATTCATAAATTGTACAAGAATCTGATGACAGTATATATGAATGAGAGGATAAACTTTAAGGAAATTTATCTAGGTTTTGGGGTTATTTTCTTTGAGGTTTTTCTGTAGTTGTGTGTTTTTTTACTCTGATGCCCTTGGATTTGGCACCGGTCATTGCTTGAGTTACAATTTTCACCATAAATCAAATGAATAATTGTTTATTTTAAGGTTTATGTTGAAATAAATATATGTTTATATCTATACCAAGTATACAGATAACATTTGTGATTCTTTAAAGAATTGAATCTAATAGGTACACCTACCTAAGCCTAAAGCTCAAAGTGAAGAAGTATCCATATCCTTAATACCTTAGTGTTTATTGTTGGTATATGCATCTATTGGGACTACAAGAGTTAAGTATCAAAGTTTTCTAATTAGTTTTGATCATCTTTAGTTTTAAGCACTAACACACTACTGGTGGTAATTTCCTACCATGCTCACTTCCCCAGTATCTGTGTTCTACAAGAAGGAATCCTCCTGAGGGAGATAGCATGCATGGACACCTAAATAATATTCCCTTAATAAAGAGCCAAGTATTTGTGGTTTTTCAAAATCCTTCTATTTTCTGGTTTAGGAGGCTCCCCAAGCCTCTGAAGTTGTCCCACATTCTTGTGATTCTTAGTAGAGATAGCAGTTTCTTGGGAAGTGATGACCCAAGGAATTCAAATTTTTGTGTCTAAGAAGATTCTACACTTTAAGGAGGATCTCATGCCACCAAACTTCTAAGCTATTCACTCTGAATAAGTGCATCTAGATACCACTCATTTTGGTGAGTAGGATCTCAGCAAATATTTTTGCATCCTACCATAGGATTGTACTTGTCTTCTACATAACATATCATAGATCAAAAAAAAATGTTGTGTTTGGAATTTTTTTAAAGATATAGATCTTACATTTTAAAAAAATAAACATTTTTTGTCAAAAACATACTCATCTGTAAGTAGTTAAATCAACAACCTAATTGGTCAAAGCTTCAACTTAAAATCTATCAAACTATCATCTAAAACCAACAAATGGGCAACATGTTCCGCATGTTTAGAAATTCTCTTGGTACCAAGGTCATCTTCAAAACTCAAATAGTATTATTTCAAAGTCTTTGACATTAGGAAACCTCTCTTTTAGGCCCAGTAATCATTTATGATTGTCAATTAATTAGTAAGACTATAAGTACCCTTTTTATGTCTCTATCATCAACCTTATCAAAATAATCAACCCTAACTCTACACTTCATCTGAAGAAATAGTCCAATCAAATCGGTATCAAACCAATTAAACTCCAAGATCAAGAGAAATAAAGCTCTCTCCCTAAAATTGACATTTCTGAATAGGAACCAAAAATTGTTAAAATAGGTATCATCTTTTGTCTAAAAAAATTATATCATATCTTATCACCAAGACTGTAGCAAGATGTCTCTCTTTCTATACACTTTTTGTTGGAGACCAGTAACCTTCTCTCAAACTAGGAACAACTCATATGACACATACATCATCCCATTTCCTCCATGGGAAGAGGAGAAAGGTCCTAACCTCTATAATAACACATTATTTTCTATATTCAAATATTTTCCTAAGATGGCACAACCACCCATTTATTCCTGTGTGTTTCAAAGTGTAACCAAATATGAACTTAGATATATAACAAGAAAAATATACTTCCTTAGTATTATATTTTTTGGTAGAACATAATCCTCAAAAATATTTATCCATGCTTTTAGAGAAAGGGGTAAAACATCCCTCTAGTTTTGAGATATCCATAAAATGGCATGAAAACTCATTAGAGGGCCAAGACTCAATAATATCATCTCAAACATTTATTATGATGTTACAAGCCACCTATACTCATAAGTCTTCACAACCAGTATCATCATATACTCAACACCTAACATCTACACAAGTCGATTCTTCCTCTGTGTGGCACATGTCCCAAGGTGCAATAAAATCCCAAGGTATTCCTTCTCATCAGAACATTATGAGTTCACATCCTAGCTCATTGATGATATTTGGGTCATCTCAAATGGCTACATCAAGCACTACCATGTCAAGTAATCAAGCCCAATCATCGGCATAGAATACTCACTATAATTTGTTTTCTACTACCCATACAACACAACCAATTTTAACTGGATTCATACCCTAGAAAATGAAAATACAAACAAGATCAATATATTTCATTCCTCTATTCATCCAACCTTAACCATGGGTCAGAACTCAATATCAAGTTCAACCCCAACCTTAGTACCAACTATAACCCCAAAATTAGCAACCTCAAACTCACAATATGTCACTCTTTCAACAAATAATCTAACCTAGAAATCAATATCAAACCTATAGCACATCATGCATGCCTATATCACAAGTTAAGTATAAAAGGAAAGCTAATATATTTTCTACTAGACTACAAATATCATGGCTTGATGTTGGAAAAATTCCACCATCACAAACTAATTTTCTCATACAAAAATTTCAAAAAATACAAACTCAAATGAAATATCTTCAAAATCAAGGCAAATTGTTGGCATAACTGATGTTATTGATGCTGAGATAAGATGATTATGTTATTTTATGTGTTGAATGTAGGTATGATGATAGGATAGTCATTTATGATGTCATCATTTATTTCAACTTCATATTTTTTTTTATAGTGTTCATGTTATGCTAAGGTATGTTCAAGAGGTTGTATCTAGAGCTCTGGTATGATTTTGTATGTGTGATCCTTAAGGGAGACTTTGGAATGTCTTTAGATGATAATTATATGATTATAGTTGTTGAATGTATGATTTGTGTAAGTTATGATTGATTGAGGTATGACAGGGCAAATGCTAGAACAGTCTATGTTTGGCAATGAGTGATTTGATTAGTTCATCAAATCTATGATGAGCTAAGTGGTGTGATCATATAATTGTGTTGTTGATAAAATATTGAGCTCATGGTTATGACTGTGACTATTTTGGTTGATTGGTAAGCATGTTTTGTGGTTACATAAGTTGTTTCAATGAAAGGTACAGGAATTTCTTAGAACAATCGGTCAGATCCTTAACCAGTGATGTTTCACCTTATTACGATAATTGATTATGTGTTGGAAGGATCATAGTGATGAGGTACATCAATGTAGGATGATGAGTTGTAATTTACATGATCTTGATGATTAGATTTCTTGGGGTTGTCCAAGTACATTGGAAAGTTTGAAATGGTTTGACTTTTCTTTATCAAATCAATTATGTGATGGATTCAGAGGCCAACATGAATCTAAAATTGTAAATGATAATTGGTATTATATTTTAGGGTCTAAGGAATGAGTGATAATGTATTGTAATTCAAATGTATTAGGTCTTGGATGACCTAGTTAGTGAAAATGTATTCATATATCATTTTGGGTGTATTATGCTATAAAAGAAGAGGATAAAGATCATTGTGCAGTGTTGTTGTTGTTGCGGTGGTTTATGGTGATCAAAGGTGTTAGTATAGATATGAAGAATTTTTTTAGAGAAGAGAGATGATCAGGAATACATTGGATTTGTCTTGCATTAAGTGCAAATATCAAAGCATTCTTTACTCCTTGATTTTAGTAGGTTGACAAGAGAAATATCTTAACCTAGTCACTCCTAACATGGTGTCCAGGGTCCTAACAGGTCTGAAGATCAAAATCCTCTAACAAGGTGAATTTTGAGGAGTTTTAAATACCTTAACAGGGTAGATCCTAATAGTTATTTGTTGTAAGCTCCTAATATAGATAAATACTCTTAATTAGGTATACCCTTAACTAGGTGATTATAATACTCGTAACAGGAAAAAATTATTACTACTGTAGTGAGGATTTGCAAGGACTAATTCCTACATGTGTTTTTTTTCCTTTAACAAGGGGTTCCATGAGAAAAATATCTATGTTAAAGTGTTGCATGCTTTTGATGTTTGATTTACTTTGTTACTACTTTTCTATTTGTATTTCATGCTATATCTTAAGAAAGTTGGTGGAGAAAATAGATAGAGTTTTGGTTACACTAATTCAGCCCCCCCTCCCCCTCTCAATGTTATCTAGCATTAACAATTGGTATCATAGCAAGGTTACCTTGTAGAATCCTAATAGGTTGGGGAAGATCCTTGAGGTAGATATGGAGGGTTTGATCTTGAGATACAAAAGACAACTTGAAGAAGCTTAAGATGTCATTGAAAACCTTATAGAGAAATTGAAGATCTCAAGGGATAAGATAAAATAAATTTGTGAGAAACTGAATGAAAGCCAAGATTACATTGAGAAATTGTTAGAACAAAGTGTATTTAAGGAATCTAAGGCAGCCCTAGAATCATTGCCTCAAGAGAATGAATAGCTAAAAAATAAAAATAAGAACATCAAGAGGGAGTTAGAATCTTTGTCCATTAAGATGTGTCAGTAAATGGAAGCTAGGAAAGTTGTTGAAGAAGATAGGAAGATGGAAAAAGATACCCTAAAAGAAAAACTGGATGAACTTTCTAGATCTGAATATGAAGTTGGTAACTTGTAGGTATATCTTCATGAGGCTAGAGAAGAAATTATATATCTAAGAGGTGATATCAGCAATCTGATGATGATAAATGAAGATTTGGGAAGAGAGAATGAAGGCCTATGCTAAGAGAGTGAGAGATTGTAGAAAGAACTTGATGATGAAAAAAATTTGTTAAATAAATTTGATGAGAGTTATGAGAAACTTGATGAGAAGTTGAGAAGTCAAAGAAGAAGAAAGGACACAACTTATCTAGGATATACCGGTCAGACTACCTTTGAGATTGGTGAATCATCGGAAACCAAGAAGCCCAATCAAGATGGAAAGTCTCCACCCAATGTGAACAAGAAAAGTCCTAGTAAGAAAATTTATAAACCATTTTGTTTCATTTGTCACAAGGTAGGACATAGTGCAAAATTTTTTTGGAATAGGCCTACTGCACCTACATGTTCAATATGTCATGAAGAGGATCATATTGATAGGGTTTTTGGGATAAACCTAATATGTTTAATGGACATGATTATAATTGTAAGAATTATGGACATAGATCTAGTGAGTGTAGGACCAGATTCAACAATAATGAAAGATCACCTATGAACTGGGAAAACCCTCACCAACAGAAAAGGCAATTCAATGTTATATACTCAATTTATGGAAACTATGGACACATGGTTGTGAATTGCACAATGAGTAAAAATAGAGGCAATGTTGGACCATGGAGAACAACTGGCATGGCATGTTTTCACTATCACAAGATTGGTCATCTATGAAGGAATTATAGAATGAGAAACCAACAGGTAAATTGGTCAGAGGATCAAAAGGGAAAATAAATTGTTAATGTGGAAGACACCAAGAAAGAGATGAACACTATATGAAATAAGAGACAAGGTGTGAAGAATAAAATAAAAACATTAGAAGGATCTGTATCTCTATCAGGTGTGGAGAATTCATCAGCTAACTAAGCTTCTTTTTTCTTAGGGGGAGAAAATCAAGGTTAGATCAATCTTACAGCCCCAAGAAGAATGTGTGGTAAATTGTATCTACATATTTAGATGCATAATGTTGTATTTTGATGTGATGTGAATTTTTTTTTGTATTACATGGAGTGTTACCTATCAATAATCAATTTTGAAATATTAAGAAATGTATAGGTATTCTCGGTCAGTAATTGAAAGGAAAAATTAAGAAAACAAGTCAAGCAGCTCATCTTACTGAAGGATTTACAAAAGAAGAAAAATAGGAAGGGAAAAATATGCATAAGAGAAAGAAGACACATCTGGTGCTATAGGTAATAATGATGAAGAGGTTGAAGTGGTATCTTCAATAATTGATGTTGATGATGATGAAGACCAAACAATATTAGAGGAATACAAGATTGTAGAATGATTAGATCAATTATTCTCTTGTCATTGATGTCAACCAATTGATATTTGATTTATATTATGTTTCCATATCATTCAAAGTATGATATAAGTTGAATGAGTTAAGAAGAAGAAGAAGAGAGATGTTATGAAGATGAAGAAATTAATTGGTAAACTTATATAAATCAGACTATGCTAAGGTTATTTTCATATAATTGTTTACTACCAAACATTTGATTATATCAAGTTGGTAAAGAAGATTAGGAGAGTCGGTAAGAAAAAAAAATTTGGCTACCGAATAGGAAAAGTCATTCAGTAAAATGAAAAAGGTCATTCAATAAAAGGAAAGGAATTTTTTGTAAAGGAAAAGGAACTCAAGACATTCAGAAGAAGGTTTTAGATACCGAGAGAAGTTAGCCAAAATTCAGAGTGAGCCACTGAACAAGGAATAGAAATTAAATACAAGGATCAAAACTACATTTAATGTTGAGCTATGATGAGATGGAATATTTTAATGATAAGGAAGAATTAGTTGGAGAGATCTACAATTAGTAAAATTCAAGGTGATGATCTATGGTATAGATCTAAGCGGGAAAAAAAGAAGGAACAAGTTTCAAGAAAGTTCAAGTTCTGAGGTGATGGTAAAACATGTTACCAAGATCCAAATATATTTAATAATTTTGTGAAATGAATTGGATGGCTGAGATCAATCCAAAGAAAGCATAATAAAGGAGATTAAGAGAAAAAAAATGTCTATATAAAGGATGAATTTGTATGGATAAATGGCTGGCAAATTAAAGGGTTGACAAGTCATCAACTGATGTAGTGAAGAAGGAAAATATGAATTCTAAGTCTAAAAGACAAAATTTGTTGAATTTTTTAAGCCATTGAAAAGTGAAGAGTTGAAGTGAAGATAGATAGTGCACAAAGGATCTCATTATGCAAAGATAGTTGTAGATTTATAGGTCAACTTATTCATTGTTGCTTATTAACATTTGTAAGAGAAAAATCTCTTAACCCAGTGAACCTAATAGTCTTATTGTAAAATCCTTGCAAAAGATAACATTCTAAAGAGTGTTTGAATTTCTTTAACAAGACCACTCCTAATAGATTAAGATCCTAACAGATCTGAATCTGACACAAGGGTAGATGGGGAGAGGGGCCAAAGGCACACCCTAACTAGATCCACCTTGCAGAACAACACATGGAAGAAACCAACACACAAAAGTGAGAGAGAATGTAGATACTTTCATATATTATCTTCAATTGATTCATACATGTCAGGATGTAAGGCCTTCTCAGTTTAGGCTAGATATTACAATCAAGTACAGAAGTCCTCCAACATTCGAGGATCTACCACAATCTCTAATCTTCTATCTTCTATCCAAAAATTGACCCCTAAAACTCTAACCAAAAAACTACATTTATACAAGAGGCTACCGAACAAAGCTGGCCTTAAGATCCATCATCAATGGAAGGAATGACCAGATCTAGATCCAACCACTTCCCAATGATAGATACCAACATTAAATATGTGATAAAAATTAATTACAAGAGTTGGCCTCAACAAAAAACTAAAATAAACAACTTGATAAACAAGGATAACCAAGTGCCAGACAAGCATCACCGAGCACCAAAGAGACAACTGACCAACACCGGTAAATGAAGGAAACCGAGTAACACCAAACCAACTTGGTCAAAGAAGGAATCGAGCAACACAGGAAAACTCAAATATGTTTTTGGTGACACAGGATTGCCAACGACCCTAGATGCTCCTGCATCAGACACCTAGGGTTATTTGAGAATGATTCTCCAAATCATGAAATAGGTACAATTTGAGCTACATCTAACACAAATTATGAAATTCATGAACTGTCTTCAATCGGTCTATTCTTCCACTTTACCAAATATTCCATATACTATTTTCCTCTTGTACTTCTACCAATTCTTTGCTCCAAAATATGCTCAACTTCTTCCAGATGTTTCTTAGGATAATTCATCGGTACTGTCATGTCTTCATCAGGTTCATGATACTCATATAAATCAGCAATGTTGAAAATAGGTGATATATCCATGTCATCAGGTAACTCAATCTCATATGCATTTCCACCATCAAATTTTCTCAAAATCTTGCATGGTCCAAACTTCTTCATTTTTAGCTTCCTATATGTTCCAATAGGAAATCTACCTTTCTTCAAATGAACAATTACTTCATCACCAACTACAAAAGTCTTATGTCTTCTTGATCTATCAGCTCTATCTTTATTTTTCTAATTGCTCTTTTCTAGCTTATATTTCACATCTTCATGCAATGTCTTCATGTACTCATCAAGCTTTACTCCTTCAGCACTTCTCTTTCTTTCATCAACAATATCCCTCAAATCAGATATGCCTCTCGATTGTATGCCATTTACAATCTCAAAAGGTGTTTTTCCAGTACTCCTATTCATTGAATTATTGTATACAAACTCTGCTTGTGCCACCACAGAATCCCAATTAATTGGTGTGTATCCAACTAAACATCTCACAAGATTACCCAAGCTTCTATTCACAACTTATGTCTATCCATCGGTCTATGGGTGAAATGTAGAACTATATTTCAACTCGGTGCCAAACTTTCTCCAAAGGGTCTTCCAAAAGTATCCAACAAATTTATTGTCTCAGTTAAAGATAATACTCCTCGATAATCCATGCAATCTAAAAATTTCCTTAAAGAAAAGATCTTCTCTATGTACTGCATCTGATGTCTTTCTACAAGGTATAAAATGTGTCATCTTAGAAAATCTATCCACAAAAAAAATATAGAATCATTACCTCTCACTGTCTTCAATAAGCCAGGAACAAAATCCATATTGATGTCAATCCAAGGTTTCTTAGGGACAAAAATTGGTGTATATAGTCCAGTATCCTGACTTACTCCTTTTGCAACTTGACAAATTCCACAACTTTTCACAAATTTCTGAACATCTTTATACAAATGTGGCCAAAAGTATTTCTCCTTAAGAAAATTCAATGTCTTATCAGTTCCAAAATGTCCAACCAAACCACTACTATGTTTCTCATTTATCAAATTAGTTCTCATTGGTCCTCTCAGTATACACAACTAAATACCTTTAAACAACATACCTCCTTGAATTAAATATTCTTCCCATTTAGTACTCGATTGATCTTGAATAGGTGCTATGCACTTTCTCGATAGCTCAGAAAAATCAAGATCAAATTAATAAGAATCTCTCATGTCATCAAATCCAAGAAATTTTTCATCTCGGTCATCAAAGATCTCCTTCTACTCAATATATCAGCAACTCAGTTAGTGACTCCACTCGTATGTTTTATCACAAATGTATAACTCTGCAAATACTTAACCCATTTCATATGTCTCTTATTTAACTTACTCTAACTACCCAAATACTATAAAGCCTTATGATTGGTATACAACACAAATTCACTTGGTATCAAATAATGTCTCCATTTCTTTAGTGCTTAAACAATAGCATAGAATTCTTGATCATACACAGAATATTTCCCTTTTGCATCATTCTACTTTTCACTAAAGAAAGAATCAGGATTACCTTCTTGACTCAACACGGCTCCTATTGCACTTCCACTTGCATCACATTCCACTTCAAATACTTTATTGAAATTAGGCTATGCCAAAATAGGAAATTCAGCAACCTTCTGCTTCAGAGTCTCAAAACATTTATCAGCTCCATATGTCCACTTGAATTCTATTTTATCTCCTCTCATAGTCTCAGTCATAGCATTACAAATTGAATTGAAATTCCTTATGAAATTTTGGTAAAAACTTGCCAAACCATGAAATGATCTTACCTCACTAGCATTCTCATGTGTAGGCCAATTTAAAATAGCTTCAACCTTTTCAGGATCCATCTTCAAACCATCAACTGAAATCACAAATCCAAAATACACAATCTCCTCTTTCATGAATGAACACTTTTTTAGATTTATCAGCAACTTTTCTTCTTTCAACCTTTGCAATACTTGTTTAACATACAACATATTTTCTTCTCTGGTCTTACTGAATATCAAAATATTATCAAGGTATACAATCACAAACTTTCCCAAGAATTTCTTCAAAGCTTCATTCATCAACCTCATAAAAGTACTTGGTGCATTAGTTAAACCAAAAGGCATAACCAATCACTCATACAAACCTTCTTTTGTCTTGAAATTAGTCTTCCATCCATCACCTTCTCTAATTTTGATTTGATGATACCCACTTTTCAAATCAATTTTGGTAAAATACTTTTCTCCAGTCAAAATATCTATTATGTCATCCATTCTCCGTATAGGAAACCTAAATTTCACTGTTATCTTGTTGATTTCTCTGGAATCAGTACACATTCACCATTCTCCATTCTTCTTAGGTGCCAATACAGTAGGTACTGCACAAGGACTCAAACTTTCTTGGATCAAACCTTTCTGCAACAATTCTTGAATATGTTGATTCAATTCCATATTTTTGGTAGGTGTCAACCGATGTCATGCCTTATTCGGTAAACTAGCTTCAGGGATTAGATCCATGCAATGATCAATGCTTCTCTTCAGTGCAAAATCATCAGGTACATTATCATAAATAATTTCACTATACTCGGTGAGTAACTTATCAATATCCTCAGGTATACTATCCTCTATTTTCTTACTCATTTTGTTAGGAATCATAGAAAAACTTACATCATTCTTCTTCAAATCCTTAACAAACATTTTTCCTTCCATCAAGAAAACTTTCATAGATGTGCAAACATTACTAACAGGTTCTTCAATCAAAGGTAACAATATTTGTCTTCTTCCATCATCCCAAATAGTATATTTATGCAATCTCCCATCATATATAGAATGTCTATCATATTGCCAAGGTCTACCCAACAAAATATGACAACAATCCATAGGCATCATATCACATAACACCTTATCATAGTATTTTCCAATTTTCAAATTCACATAACATTTTTCACGTACAAAGAGTGTATGCTCATCTTTGATCCATGAAATCTGATAGGGCTTCAAATGTTCCAACCTTTTCAGCTGCAACTTTGTAACCATTTCCTCATATGCCAGATTCTCCGAGCTACCAGTGTCAATAATTACCTTCCAAATTTCATCAGAAAATATACATCTAGTCTTGAAAAAATGTTTCCTTACCGGATCTTCCTTATTACCTTCACTCCAAAGTGCTCTCCTTACCATCAAGTTATTTTCCTTCTCAAGTTCATTTGGTGACTCTTCTTGCACCAAAGTATTGATGTTGTTTCTGAACTTCTGACTTGCATGTGTACACTCAAATGATCTATGTCCTTCTTCTCCACAATTGTAACAAGTTCCTTAGAAGCCACCTTTGTTATAACCATCTCGGTAGTTACTACCTCTACCTCTAGATGAACTTTCACCTTTCCACTCGGCCTTTCCTTTATCCAAATTTTTCTTTTTAGGTTTAGATCTATTGTTTTCACCATAAGATCTACCTCTTCCTCTAGGGAATCTATCACCTCTACCTATTTTTATTTGTTCATGTCTCTTGTTCAATTTTTCCTCAGCTTTAAATGCAAATTGATAAGCCTCTTCAATGTTCTCCAATTTGACCAAACTGATTTCTTCTTGGATGGAGACTCTCAAACCATTCAAGTATCTAGAAATTCTTTCTAGATCATCTTCATCATATCCAAATCTGATATCTAATCTATAGAATTCCTCAGTATATTCTTTTACCAAGATATCTTTCTGCCTCAAACTTTGCATTTGCCTAACTAGGTTAATCTGATAATCACAAGGTAAGAACTTTCCTTTCAATTTATTCACCATTTTGTTCCATACCTTAATTTTTTCTGTGTCTTTCCTCTTTCTATCTAACTACAGATGTTTCCACCACTAGGATGCATGACTTTTCAACTTTGTGCTTTCAATTTTCACCTTCTTTTCCTCAGGTACATTTTCATACTCAAAGTACTTTTCCATCTCAGTGATCCAATCCACCAATTCATCATAATCCAATTTTCCACTATACTCAAGAGGATTAAAGTGTGGTGTAGACTTCTGGTTTGTCAAAGCTTTCAACAATATTTCCTCACCTTGATCCATCATCAGTGCAGGTTCTACATCACCTTGTTCTTCCTCAATTTCATCATCACTAACATCTTCAAGATGTCTTCCTCTTCTCTGGGTTGTTTCAACAGCTTCTAATCTAGCAGCAAGTTGTCTCAACATGTCTACCAATCCTAGATCTGCATCTTGCTTCCCACGAACCATCTTGAAACCCTCTACAATTGCAGGCCAGATCACAATCTAATACCCCACAACAAATCAACTAGGGTTTGACAAGAAGGAACCCTCAAACCTAGATTCACAAACCTAGATCCAGATCACACCTCACTCTGATACCACCTCATGCAAGGGTGGATGGGGAGAGGGGCCAAAGGCACACCCTAACCAGATCCACCTTGTAGAACAACATGCGGAAGTAACCTACACACAAAAGTGAGAGAGAGAATGCAGATACTTTCATATATTATCTTCAATTGATTCATACATGTTGGGTTGTAAGGCCTTCCTAGTTTAGGCTAGATATTACAATCAAGTACAGAAGTCCTCCAACATGTGGGGATCTTCCACAATCTCTAATCTTTTATCTTTTATCTTCTATCCAAAAACTGACTCCTAAAACTCTAACCAAATAACTATATTTATATAAGAGGCTATCAAACCAATTCGACCTTTAGATCCATCATCAATGGAAGGAATGACCAAATCTAGGTCCACACACTTCCCAATGATATATACCAACATTAAATCTATGACCAAAATTAATTGCAAGAGTCGGCCTCAATAGAAAACCAAAATAAACAACTCGGTAAGAAAGGATAACCTAGCGCTAGATAAGAATCACCGAGTGCCAGGGAAATTCACCGAGTGTCAGAGAGACAACCAACCAACACCAATAAACAAAGGAAACTAAGAAACACTACACCATCTCGGTCAAAGAAGGAATTAAGAAACACAAGAAAACTCAAATATGTTTTTGGTGACACAGGGTTGCCAAGGACCCTAGATGCTCCTACATCAAAATCCCTTGACTGGGTCACATTTAATAGTGTGTATTGTAATCTTTAATCAGATTAGCTTTTAATAGAGCATACTTCAGAAGAGTATTTCTTTAGTGGGTGACAATTCCCATAGTGATTTTTTCCAAAGTTGGGTTTCCACATTAAATACTAGTGTTAGATGTGTTGAATGATTATTGTGAATGTTATTGCTAAATTGTTAAAGTTAGTTTACTGTTGTTCATAAATATTGAATTTATTTGACATCGTGTTAATCAAGAGAATTTTTTTAAGGTACAGAGAATCAAGGATTACTGATTCACCCCCCCCCCCTCTGTAATCCAACTATTGGTATCAGAGCTAAGTACTCTAAAGAGATAAGTTTGAAAGACTTGAGTAAAAGATCCGAAGATGTATAGGAGAGAAGTACCTAAGATGAACAAGGATAGTTTCTTAACATGGAAAAGAAGGATGAGATTATACCTATCTATAATTGGAGAATCTAAACTCAATCTTTTGGATAATGACTACACTCCACCACCTCCTAGACCCATGATAGTTGACCAGATCAGAGAAAAGTAAGAACACAACTCGTTTATGATTGAAATTGCTTCTTGTTTGACCAATGTTGAATTCAATGATGTTAAGGACTATATTACTTCAAAAGAGATGTGGGATAGGCTTACACTTATTTATTGTGGTGATCATCATGTACAAAAATCTAAGGTTGATAATCTCAAAGGAAAATTTGATGAAATGAGAATGAAGGATAAAGAGAACGTTTCTCAATATAATTTCAGAATCAAGGAAGTTATTAGTGCCATCAAAGGTGCTAGTGGAACATTAACTAGTGAAGAAGTTGTAAGTAAAATTATGAGAAATATTTCATCCAAGTATTATATTTAGGTGTCTACTATTTAGGAAATAAGATCCATACCAAATAATGTTGTTTCTCTTAAAGGCTTAATCAATAGGCTGACTGCATTTGAGATATGTAATTATGATAATAGTCTACCGACTATTGAAATAGCTTTCAAGTCATCTTTAAGTATTGTAACTTTAAGGAGAGAAAGAGAGATTCAAACGTATCCAAGGATGGAGGATCCAAGAATGGATAGTCCAAACCTTGCATCCAACACCAACACAACAAAAATGTATATAAACAACAAGATATAAATAAAATTCAACTTTTATTCATCAATAATTGAGTATTGCATGCAACATGTAGATTTGTAAGGCCTTCTCAGTTACAGCCAATTACATCAGCAAATACAACATAGATCTTGCAAGATCCAACAATCACCTAGCTAAACTAGATCTGCACAACCACAAGAATTGATAGAAACACCAAGGTAGATCTAAACTTTTTCTCTCAATCCACCAATAAATCTCCTTGTCTCCCAAGCCAAGATACTTAGACACTAGCTTTGTTAAACCTTCACAAATCTATCTCTACTAATTCATCGCTTCAATCTTCCTTCTAAATAACTACTCACGCCCTTCTTATAGACTACTCAGCCACAAGTCAGCTTTACAACAAGAATTAAATACAAAAAATTAGTCGGATTCATGAAACAAATTCATGAAATGTGTAATCCATCAATTGGCTTGCAACAAGCATAAATCTACATAGGAGACAACATCAATCCATACATAGGTAAAATTGGTAAGAAAACATGATAAAGTGATGTGTAAGGAATTTTAGATTGGTAAGATGACAAAATCAAGTTTCTCAAGCAAGTATTACTCATCTAATGGTATTTTGGAACTATTTCATACTAACTGATGAGGCATATTAATGTCATATTTTAAGATACCCTAGGATGATATCTGCTAGACCTTTTTCCTTATTTTGATACATTTACTTTAAGACTTCTATAAAAAAAATTTTATTATATGGCATGCTTCCATCAGACTTATAACTTGGTTCAAACATACTTAAATATCCTATGCTTGGATGAATTACTATATTTCTTGTTTTGAAAGATATGGTTGTGTTTTAAATGAGTAGAGTAGTTGTTTGAATATGAATGATCATACGTGTTCTAATAATTATTATCATAAATGTCTTATCCTAACCCTTGAAGGTGTAGCTCATAGAAATAGAAAATGTTGTTTTGACTAGGTATAGTGCATTCATTCATGGAGCACTCAAGCCAGTCTTCTTGCAACTTCCAGCAGAGAAGAATTTAGTGCAGTGCCAATTAAAGGTTTCCAAAGAACAAGGTGGTAGTTCCATCGAAGAGAAAGGTAGTGTGATAAATTCCTTGAGAAGATCTAGGTGCAAGTGGGAAGTTAGATTTTCTATCACGGCAACTCTTTCCTCCATTCTAGATTTAATCTGTTTCAACCTTAAAAGATTTCCTTCTTTTTAGTCAATAGTGTTGCAATAAAGATTTGCCTATTTCTATGGCACAATTAGGAAAGTAGTTAGGATTTTTCCTTTAAATAAAGCTTCACTCCTACGTGAGAAAAAAGGGCATTATCAAATTTATTATCAATACAATTTTCAGTTACTTTTCTTGTTTTATGAAATTCTTGTACTCCATCATTTAATCCATAAATAGATGAAGTGTTGAGATTCAGCTTAGCATATTTTTTATTTAGGATACTCATCCAAGGGGGCCCACTTGGTGATAAATCCATAGTTATATAGAATCATACTATTTAGAATCATTTCCTACATTTCCTCTATTTTAGTGCCAAGTGTTGAACTATTCATGTAGCCAAAGCCACACATCAATTGACGCCACCTACAGCTAAAATAGTGGAATAGAAGAAGTACTATGGCATAGTTTGTAAGAGTCTTCATGTTTTGTTAGCAGTTATATTTCTGTAATTTCCATTCCAGCACTTACTTTTCTGCAACTTTAGCTTAGGCATTACTCTAGCATTCATTCCCTACAATCATAGAATAGTTTCTCTTTAGCATTTCTTTCCTGTAGCAATGATAAAATGTATGGTTGAGTGATACCCAGTGCATATACTTTGTTGGAACATTTCAAGTAATATGTCCTTGGTTTGACATACCAAATGAGTTTTTATGAAGAGGATAAACCGCTTGGTCATATATCCAATCCCTGAGTCTAGAATTACACCTATTTTTTTAGCCTTTATAAGAAGCGATCATTTTTGGCATTATTGCTAGGTACGGTGCTGAACCAAGTCCTCACTAAGCCATTCTTAGGATTTGTTTTATTTTCAAATTTAAGTAGAATACATTTTTCTTAGAGGAACTCTACAAATTGCATCACTCCCTACTACATGTATGCATAATCAAAGAAGAGATGCCAGAGGAATGTACTTGCAAAATCAATCCAATCACCCCTTTGAAGAGGAAAGTTCATTCATTGATGCTACCATTGAACTCCCTGAAACTATGTAATGTCCCTGCCAGGGAACCCATAAGAAATCAGGTCTTAAGACCAAAAATTGCAACTAACAAAATTTTTTCCTAACATTACATCATTACTGCTTCACATTTACATTCCTTAAGGTTCCCTTAATGAATTCATTTACTAACATATTTACATTACTTATCCAAATTGAATTTCATTTCCTTTCTTTACTTTCACATTTTAGAACTTAAGAGATAGGGTAAGAAAATAACATTTCATTTACAATTATATTCCTTACTTTATATACTAATTTCATTTCTCCTTCCTACATATTGAATAACTATTCATTACAAATTACATTTTAACCTTAGCATAATAAACATTTTCTTTCATTGCAACAAAGGAGAGATAGAAAAGATCATTCAACATTACATTATATATTTCCAACTTTGATCTTTCAAATAATAACCCATGAAATCAAGCCTAGAACTATCCCTCCCAATTACATTGCTTTGCTTTTCAATTAAATTTTCCTTCTGATAATAACTCTCATTGCAATAACAAGTACATGAATGGACCAAAGGCATTACAAAATATCTTTACATCTTTATTTTCAATAACAATGATACAATATAAAGGTCTTCATAGAATTGAACATATCCAAGTCACGAGCCACGAATAGGACCTTGAAAGATTTTTTCCACCCAACCATGTGGAATTGATGAGGTTCCACCCCCCGTACTAGGAGCTAGAACCAAGATACTCACAAGGCCCTAAGCAATTTAAGGCTACACAAAACCCTAAACTAAAAGAAATAACATAGAAATATATCACTTTACTAATCACAAGGGTTAGGTTCCTAGTATACCCTCTAGGTGAGTGTCATCACATATCTTGGATTTTGGGATCCTTCCTAGCAACCATGTAACCTTGGTCCCCCCTTTATGAATAGGGATCCATCCTAGTGGTTAACTATGGTCCTAATACTCCAACAGGACTATGTGGCCATTAATATGTTTTCTTTCATTATCTTTTGTTTCCCCCATTTCCCAGATTCATTGTTAGGTTATCAATTTTTACTAACCCACCCATAGGATCATCTGGTAACCACTTTAGGGTTCCAACACCTATGGTGAGCCACTCACCTAGGGTACCTAAACCCCTACCCACACACACAAGCCATGAAAACATCAATTACTTTCAAAAGATCCATATCATAGGTCCAGGAAGCCCTCCAGTGCACTCAAGCCACCCGAACAAGTCCTGACCTTACATTACGGACTCTACCAAAAACCAAGTATTAACAAAAACTTATAATCAAAACCAAGTGTAGGAATTCATAAGATATGACATAAAACTTCCCACATGCATTTACACAACATTCCATAGCTTATTTCAAAAATCTAGAGAAATCTCATGTGCCTGAAATTTGGCTAAGTCTGAATTTTTAAGAAATCTCAAAATCAGAAGTTGCATCTTAACTCCTATGAAACTAAAACCTATCTCAATCATCCCGAAAGGTACCTAATTCTTTTATACAAGTATAAATGAAAGTATAAGAAATTAAAATTAAAGTATCGTAACTTATACTTAAATGTTATACTTGTATAAATCCTATAAATTTTGAGCCCCTAAAACCCTAAAAACTCCAAATGACTTTCTACAAAAACTCATACAAAAATGTACTCATTCCCATATGACATTTTACCAATTGTCATATGGGCATCACTACAATGTTGTATGACACTGTAAAACAATTTCACAAAATTACATTTTAAACTCCCTGAAAACACTTAAAAATAGATTTTAACCCATACGACTTTGTATGCATCCCCATACAACATTTGACCAAGTTTCGTACAAGTATGAATACAATGTCGTACGACACTGCAAGACACTTTTATGAAAATAACTTTTAAACTTCCTGAAAACACTAAAAAAACTAATTTCTTTAGGCATGGAGAGTGCTTGGGAAAGGTTCCCTGAGGTCAACCTAATGCAGGGACCTTAGAACCACATCCATAGCACATATGCAACATTACCTAAGTTCCAGACTAAATTAATCCAATTAAAAGCAACAATTTCACAGAGAAGCCTGCAAGAGGAAAAGAATAAGAAAAAGGACTATATCTCAATCCTACACCTTCATGACCCTTCTTGTTTCTTCCTAGAATTCCCTATTTCATTCAATATTAGATAAACACATCCTCCCACATGACCACAAGCATTCCTAACTTCCCAGGAAGATTTCAAAATACAAAGCACATAAATAAAAACTATATAATCATACATAATTTACTTCCCAGAAACACAATAGAAATACACAGAGGATCAAACATTTACATATCATTTTGGATGCATAGTAAAACAATTATATTATAATTTAATAGCATATCATATACAAACACATTCATACACAATAGAGGAAGAATGGAGATTCTTCCCAGTTTAGACCCTACCTTGGGTCCTGCGGAGAATTATCTTCCCTTGGCTGGAGAATCTCTGCGAAGCTTCAATCATTGAGTAGATATCCTCCTGAAAATCTTCCTCCAAGAAATCCTCACACACTTGACTTCACAAACCAGAGACTCTCAACTCACATAAACTTTCAATAAGAATTTCTGGAGAAATCATTTATAGACAACTCAAACGAAAATCAATCGTCCAAAATTATGATCCCCCTCACACTAAAATTTTTTAATTATTTATCTTCCAACTATGTGGTTGGAGGAGTTTCTTTACGGGAAGCAACTTCTCCAACTTCCATAGTTGGTTGGAGGAGCAACCAAATATTTCCCGTAAGGACTTAATCAAGGTTTTAATAAATTTAATTAAAATATCCTTCAATTAAAACCATAACAAGAATAATAGACAAATACCTTTCAAGAAAAACACATAGCACAATAGGAAAACAAGTAGCCTAACTTCTAGGAGGTCTTGAGTTCAACTCCCTCCTAAATAGATAATTTTAATAAAAAAAGGCATTTTCCTTTTATTATTATTATTTTTACTTTTTATTTTTTTTACATTCATTAAATATACTTTATTTAACTCACTTTATTTACTTATTATAAATAACATACTATTTACACAATTAATGAAAGCATACAATTATTATTATTTATATAAGCATGGGTATATGCATGTGCACCCACATATACACATACCTATATAACATACAAACAATTATAACATAATTATTATACATATAAAATAGATTAATTCTAACTCATAACATAAACTCAGACCAACATCAAATCAAGTCCATAACATAAACGGGATTCTACTTTCCCAACTAGGATAACTTCCTAAACAGAATTCTAAGTCCATAGGTAACCTTGAGAGTAGCTTGGTTAAATCTTTGCACAACAATAGTTCAAGGATTTTGAAGGCACGCTCAGACCTGTGTAGCCAGGTGGAGATGATGCCTGGTACTTGCATCCTACATCACCCACTGATATGCATATACATATATATACAAACATGCACTGACAAATAAGGAGGGAGAGTGTGACATCGTGTGGACCTCCCATAGGAGTAACTACGACTACCCCTCCTCATCCTACACTCACATAAACCTATAAATATCAAACCAAAATAGGTTCAATAGGGTTAGATCATAAAATAAACATCATAACACAAATCAATGTAAAATAGTTTACTTATAGTTCATTTTGAGCCATTCATCATTAAATTATAACTCATTTAATATGTCCAAATAAACTACAGTAATGATATATATGCTCAAATGTCTCATAAAATGCTAACTAAATAATAATCATAGTCCATCATAAAATCCAAAGTGTCAAAGCAATAGTCCTGTCAGTCTAACATAGGAAAATTCTAAAGTGGGCATTACAAACTACGTATTCCTCCTCATCCTCTGAAGAAGAATAGTTTGTTTCTCTTGAATAGCAACCTAAAATTAACGCATTTATAGAAGTCTTCTCTCATCTAAGAACTCAATTTCCTGAGAATCCTGTTAGACAAGAAAACTCCTTACAACTGGTCATCTACCAACCTCCTCATCATCCACCACCTTTGCGGCCTATAAATCCTCTAGGGATGAATCCCGCCACATTTCCATTTCCTATTACTGACCAACAAGACAACAACAACCTTAAAAACATACCTTCTTCTACCTTACCAAAATTCTACGGTCTAGTAACAAAAGACCCGAATACCTTTCTCTTTGAGTTTGATATCCTATGTAGAATTTATGACTACACAACTGATGCTCACAAGCTCAAACTCTTTCCTATGACCCTTAAGGAGTCTTCTTTGCATTGGTTTATGGGCCTAGGATATGATGTTGTCCATGACTAGGCAAAAATGCAATCTGCATTCTTTCTCAAGTATAAGGAGTATTGTTGGGGAACTAATATGTGCGGGAAAGATATCTTTAAAATGACTCAAAAAGAGGATGAGACACTTGAAGACTATGTCTCATGGTTCATGTTTAGCCTACAAAGGAATATAGAGAATGCACTTAATGAATAATCTCAGAAGCTTCTTTTCTTGAGAGGTATAC
The DNA here is from genome assembly GCA_027943335.1 of Chamaecyparis obtusa. Lineage (NCBI taxonomy): Eukaryota > Viridiplantae > Streptophyta > Pinopsida > Cupressales > Cupressaceae > Chamaecyparis > Chamaecyparis obtusa. The sequence continues at coordinate 334,820 of BSBK01008849.1, forward strand.
AAGATGGATGCACTAAAGCATTAGACTTGATGGAAGGAGGAGATATAACCCAATCTACATGGGATGATATAAAAAAGATATGCCTCAAGTACTCCTGAGCTGCCAGTAAGAGAGGCCCCTATACAAAGCCACAATAGGAAAGAAAAATGGCACAGGAACCTCCATATCAAAGATAATGCATCTCTTATCCAACTTTAAGCAAGATATCATCACCAATATGGCCACACAACTAGATACCTTACAGGTAAAGAAGAAGCACGAGGAAGCAGAGGCCTTGTTGGCTGAATTATGTCCACACTGTCAACAGAGGAAGAGAGATTGCCTGTGTAAACTGGTTGCTAATATGGAAACTACCTAGATGCCAACTGACTACAAGCCAGTTGAACCAATGGACGACTAGTTATTCTTCATTTTTTAGTGATGACCATGGTTGCAAAGACAAGGTATGCCTCAGGACCCACTTACATTCAGTAATCCATTTTATAACAATCAATGGAAACCTTCTATGAATTATAAAAATCCTCCCTGGAACAACTATCAAAATTAGTGGAAAAATTACCCTAGTCCACAGTGGTAGAACCCTCAGAGGAATTGGAAACAACCTTAGGGGGCATGGTAGCCACAACAAGGTAACTGGCAACAAAACCCTCATTGGCAAGGATGCCAGCAATGGCCAAATTAGCCTCAAGGATATCTGAATCCACCTCTTCAGTCACCACAATAGAAAGTACTCTTTCCACCACCAATAGCTAATAATTAGCCTACACAATTGCCTACACAACCACAACCAAACCCAAATAGTAAGCCTCCCACACCTCAATAAAGTGTGTACGCTACTGACCAAATGTAGTATCCTACCTATGCAATCACACTTGATGATATACACCTTTGGTCTGGGACTACTATCCCTTCTCCTGAGCATCCAATCATAACTAAAGTATCCCAGGAGGAGCCTACCCAAATAGAAAACACTATTCCCCTACCAGTAACACAACCTATAGCTGATAAAAGCCACCCTGCCAAACTGCCTTTTCCATAAAGGCTACAGCACAACAATCCTAAGCCTACTAAGGAGATAGAATTTAACATCCTTGATCAGTTAAAGAACATCAATGTCCAAATACCTTTATTTCAATAAATTAAGGATGTTCCTACATATGGAAAAGCCATAAAAGAAACTTGCTTCAAGAAACCTGGTCACAAGAAAAAGGATCTTCGGATAGTGCATGTGTTGGGGAAGCTAGCCAACATTATGTTAGGAAAGCTTACCATTCCAAAATATTTTGACCTAGGCAACCCTTTTGTTGAAGTCATTATTAATGGGACAGCCATTAAAAATGCATTGGTAGATCCTAGAGCTACTATAAATGTAATGACCAGGGATATAATGCAACAACTTGGTATAAACAACCTCTGAACCACCCCCACTATCCTGCATCTTGTAGACAGTTCCACTATAAAGCCTGATGGGATGGTTGAAGATATAGTTTTTGACCTTAAGTCTTCATCATACCTAGCTGATTTCATGATCCTATCACCAAAGGCTACCTTAGGAGGATACCCGATTATACTTGGCAGACCTTGGGTAGCAACTGTTGATGCTTATATTAGATGTCGCTCAGGGGATATGACCATCTCTAATGGTCAGCCTACAAAGACTCTAGTCCTATACCCCCTACCCAACCCTGAATGGAATTAGCCTCAACAATATGGCTTGACATAGGGGAAGAAGTTGAGTTTATCAATTTAGTGTCTCAGTTAATGATGTTAAAAAGAGATCCCTTCCTACAGCTTCAGGATGAAGACAACGTGATCACCAATATCCTACAAAACCAGTATGGATCAAACCCAAATTCTCTAGGTTGTTCTTCCAACAACTGCTCTCTACAAGTTTTAAGCCCCGATTGCCAATGGCCTTCTCCTATAGCCAAAGAACTCTATCACCAATTTCTTCCCCATGAGATACAAGAACCCTCATTTACAGATGTATCAATGATAGATTTGACTAACAAAATAGAGTTATCTCCAGGTCATTGCCTGAACATCAATAGAAAACTAACCACCCAACAACAAACAACACTGACTAAAATACTAGAGCATTTGCATGGGATTATTATGACATGAAAGGATTGGATCCAAAACTATGGACTCATAGGATATATCTAAAAGAGGATAAACCTCTAGTGATGCAATTTCAAAGGTGAGTGAACCTAGCAATACAAGAAATCATTAAAATAGAGCTACAAAAACTCCTCAATGCTAGATTTATTTATCCCATATCTGATAGTCAGTGGGTTTCCCAATTAGTATTATGCCAAAAAAAAGGAGGAAAATGGCGTATGTGTGTGGACTATAGAGAACTCAATAATGCAACTAAAAAGGATCACTTACCTCTTCCATTCATTGACTAAGTATTGGACTCCTTAGCAGGAAAAGGGTATTTTTCCTTCCTAGATGGGTATAGTGGGTACAACCAAGTCTGAATCTTTCCAAAAGATCAGGAAAAGACAACATTCACTTGCCCTTGGGAGAATTTTTCTTATTTAGTTCTTCCATTTGGTCTCTGTAATGCTCCAGCAACCTTCCAACGAGTAGTCATCAACATCTTTGTTGATATCTCTCATGACTGTATGGAGATTTATATGGATGATTTCACAACATATGGTGAAACTTATAATCAAGCCTTGAAAAACCTAGATAAAGTCCTAAAAAGGTGTGAAGAACACAATCTCTCTCTAAACAGTGAAAAGTGCTTCATGATGATGCAAGAAGGGATAGTGCTTGGCCACTACATATTTGCCGCTAGAATCCAAGTGGATCCGGCCAAAATTGAAGTCATTCAAAACCTTCCAACACCAACCAAGTAAAAAGATGTCTGAAGTTTTCTTGGACATGCAGGCTATTATAGAAGGTTCATCAAAGATTTTAGTAAAATGGCCAGTCCCCTTCATTCTCTGCTTACCAAAGGTTTAGAATTTACTTGGACTCCAAGTTGTGATCAAGCCTTCCTATAGCTAAAGTCAGTTCTTACAAAAGCCCCAGTCTTACAACGACCAAATTGGGAACTTCCATTCCACATTCATTTTGATGCCTCAGATCATGGCATAGGAGCCGTTCTCAGCCAAAAAGAGGACACGGTAGAGTATTCTATATACTTCATTAGTAAGAATCTCTAAGGAGTGGAACTAAATTATACAGTCATAGAAAGGAGCTTTTGGCAATTATTTATGCCCTCAACAAATTTTGCCACTACATAACAAGATACTAGATATTTGTGCATATTGACCATGCAAGTAATTAGTACCTTTCTAATAAGCCTTCAATCACAGGGAGACTAGCTCGATGGCTTCTATTGTTACAAGAATTTGATATCGCCATAGTGGATAAGCTAGGAAAATCAAATGTGGTTGCAGATTTTCTCTCAGGATTGTAGAACAAGGATGAATCATAGCTTATTGATGATAGCTTTCCTGATGATCACCTATTATCCATTTCAGCCAAAACTCCCTAGTATGCAGATATTGCCAACTATTTGGTCTCTCAAAAGGTACCTCCCTATTTCTCACCAAAAGAAAAGAGACTTCTCATAGAAAAACTTTCAATTACTCATGGATTTTTGATTGTCTTTTCTATAATGGTCCTGACCAAATATTGAGAAGGTGTGTAATAGAGGATGAAACCTATGACATCCTCCATTCATGTCATGATGAGCCTTATGGAGGGCATTTTGCAGCCAAAAGAATAGCAATGAAGATACTAAACATAGGATATTACTGGCCAACCCTCCATAAAGATGCAGTCAACTATACAAGGAAATGTGACCGATGCCAAAGGATGGGAAGACCAACAAAGTCTGATGAGATGCCTCTCTTTCCTCAAGTAGTAGTAACTCCATTTGACAAATGGGGATTAGATTTTGTCAGACCCATTACTCCATCCTCAAACGATAATTCCTACATTCTTGTATGTATTGACTATGTAACTAAATGGGTGGAGGTACGTGCTATGAAACATGCTAGAGATAAAAAGGTTGCTGAGTTTTTGTATGAAGAAATATTCACATGGTATGGTGTCCCAAGAGAACAGGTTACTAATCAAAGTGCTCAATTCACATCGACGCTGATTATTGCACTTGTGAATGAATATAGCATTCACCATAGGACATCAAGTCCATATCATCCATAGGTGAATGGGCAAGTTGAGGTTACAAATAGGTAAATAGAGGTCATCTTAACCAAAATAGTGCAGTTACATAAAAAGGACTAGATCGCAAGGTTACAAGAAGTAGTCTGGGCATATAGGACAACCTGGAAAACAACAACCAGTTTCACACTCTTTGAACTAGATTACAAAAAAAATGGTATAATGCCGATAGAATTTGAGCATAAAACATTGAGAACAACATTACAATTAAACATTGATCTACCAATAGCACAATGCAACAGGGTCCTGTAGCTGAACCAACTAGACAAAATCAGAAAAGCCACCCTATAGCACATAGAGATGATCCAAATACAACACAAAAGGTAGCATGATTCACACATCCTCACCAAAAGGTTTTCTCCTAGTGACTGGACTCTTCTATATGACTCTCATTATCAAGAAACCCAAGGTAAGATTACTACACGATGGCTTGGTCCCTATGAAATTGAAAATGTCTATGCTAATGGTGCAGTTTAGTTATCAACCATCAACCCAGTACGTTTCAAATTATTGGTAAATGGGCACAGACTTCGTGTGTACCATAAACTGCAAACAAAGGTTGAGTTCCTATGGAAATTTTAGATTTATCCTTCCATAGTTGAACCCCCTATAGCTAATCAAGATCCTGCAGTCAATGAACCCTCTACACATAATGGACCTCCTCCTGTGGGTGATTCTCCTACAGTCAGCTAAAAATTTCTATCATCACTTTAATTCTACATGACTGTAATCATAATAAAGTTTTTGTTTCCCATGAAAATATTCTATGTCATAATAAATAGCCTATCCCATCATGCACCATCACCTTTCTCTCTTCCATTAATTCATCTCTCATGTCCTTCCACACCATACTTCTCTTTGCATGATACACATCATCATATCTTTTCGGATATTGGTATTTATGGTTATTTCAAATCAAGTGTGTAGTAATTTATTCTCTCACATTCTCTTTACTTATTTAAACATTATTATCTCTTAAGGTTCATTTAATTTAGCAATTCTTTCCAAGCAATGTTGTACTTTCAAACCAAGCATGTGAGGACACCTACTTAGTTTTCATAGGGGGCAGTTAGTTAATATGAGATGAAATAAATCTATCTGATATTTTTCATTAATATGTCATTACTAGAACACAAGCTTAAATAGCCCGATCATTAATCCACCGGCCTTAGCCTATGGCCTTAAGTCCTTTTAAAAACCCAAAAACCAAAGCCAACTTCAATTTTCACAAATTCTCTTCTATTTTACCTCCCATATTTACTAGAAAATTACTAGAAAACTCTAAATCAGTGCAGAGTGGGAAGTTCATAAATTAGGAGAAACTATGGAAAAGGTTGTTGAATTCAACAACTAAGGTTGCATGGACTTTTGAGTAAACAAGTATGGGTGGGCATCCTATTCTGTCAGAACTAGCTAATCACATGTCCTTGTTGCAAGATCAGGCTAGTGTCCAGGAATTCAATCATGTGGGTTGGCTCAGTTATTTTATTAGATTAAATGGTCATGATGAAGCCATTGTAGTATAATTTTTATGCACATTCAGTAATGAAGTGGCATATGTGAAAGGGTTACAATTTGAAGCTTCAGAAGTACAAATTGCAGAAGTCTCTAGACTTCTTGCTATAGGAAAACCTTTTCCACATGGTCATGATGCCCGCATAACCAGAGAAGAATTCTCCCTACCAATAGATGTTGCAATGGAAAGTAGCAAGAAAGGTACTAAAATACTCTCTCTCCCAGATGATAATTACCCTCAGTTAGTTCATATTTTAAGATACATTACTTGTGAAGGAATATTTTCTTTCCTACATGTTGTGCATTTTAAACTTCTAAGCCATTTGTGGCATGGACACCTAACTAATGTTCCAAATGTCCTATACTCCCTATTGAATTTAAGCTCTAAAGAAGTGAGAAAGGGTAGACAAAATATTGTTACCCATCATGTGTTAGGAAAATTACTAGTAGAAAAAGCCCTGCATGATAATTCTCCCATGACTTGGGATGAATTTATTCTTGCCCCTCATGTTCAATTAAATAGGGATAGACCCATGCCTATAGGGCCACACCCTGAGCAACATGAAGCGTAGGAAAATCCTCCTACTGAAGCCATTCCTTAAAATGTAGAACCTGTCATTCCAGAAAGAACTCAAGAGAGCTCACCTCTTCGTCAAGAAAATATAGCAGCAGAAGTTCCAAACCCTAATTTGGAGGGAGAAGAAATTAAGATTCTTGAAGGAACTCATAGCCCCCAGAAGCCATGAAAAATGAGAAAGGGAAAGGAAAAATGTCTGGATATGAAGCAGGTGATGCCCATGTTCCTCCTGCAGCCACATCTGCCTCAACAAGAACCAATCCATAAAAATGCCCTAAAGCATCAGAAGAAACACCAGTATGGAACCATTTTTGTTTGAACATAAGGAAAAGGAAAAGGACTCTCTTGTGATGGATGGCTCAAGTCATGAAGTTCCTCTTGAGGAACCTATGGACATGGACCCACAAGAGGATAATCTAATCATGGGAGGTGATGATGTGATGGAAAAGGAACCTGCAACCTCAAGACCAAAAGAAATAGAGAAAATGGATGTTTTTGATGTATGTTCTTCCCATCCAGGGAATGTGCAAGAAGATGATATTTCGGTAGCATCCGCGCCAGCTCAACAACAAGGTCATGAGGTGAGACTAGACCACCCAGTTACATTGAGAAACTAAGACAAGGTAAGGGTACATTCTTTTTCCATGGATTATTTTAAATAGATTTAGTATGAAAAGGCAACATGGGAAATAGAAAGGGACAGGTTAAAAAGGAAAATAGGACAAAAAAACAAGAAATCAAACTCTTACAAGATAAGATGGATTCGGCTATCAAATTGGTTCCTAAAATTATATAATGTCGACCACCACCTAGGGTGTATGCCCTATGCCTGAGGGAACAATTTTTACTATTTAAATTTATGAGAATTCTCAAAGATTTAAGTGCTGACATAGATACCCCTCAAGCCTTTGTGGCTGCATATGAGATGTCACCTAACTTTATCAAGAACCTTCTTTGTGAACTTTATCTACACAATTATGTTGTCCCATCAAATACTAAATGGAATCCCCTGTTATTTGTGGGAGATATCCATTTGTATAGGGCATTTGAATGCAATATTTCACTTCATTTGCATCTTGAGAGAAAAACACCTAGATGGCTCTATTGTGATTGGTTGGAAATTGTATATGGCTTTAATTATTCCACACACAGGAGAAGGATATTGGAAAATAGAGAGTAAGTACATATAGAGTTTGAAAGATTATCCTTAGCTGATGGAAATAGATTTGTAGATGGATTACAGTAGAGATGGGCCAGACTGACCATGCCTCTGAAAAAGGCAAAGCCACATAGTATCATCAACTTCTGAGCTTCCATGCAAAGGGTCCACTAGTATATAGAGTTGGGACAATAGTCAAGGCTAGAAAGGTGGATGCCTCTCACTTTCCATCCCCCTTTACTCCTATGGCCAGTATATAGTTGTATGGATGATGAGCTGGATGAAGATTTACAAATAAGCTGGTGTGTAAGGGTTGACAGAATGAATGGATTCTATAGGAGGGTGTGTAGCTCAATGATCGGGGAAACACAAGCAGGAGACCTTAGGGTGCTAGCAAAAATTAGGAATACTTCAGTGCCTAGGGACAGGCACTAGTCTTCGTAGGGGGTAAATGATGAGGCATATTAATACCACATTTTAAGATACCGTAGGATGATATCTGCTAGACCTTTTTCCTTATTTTGATACATTTACTTTAAGACTTCTATGTTTTTTTGTTATTATATGGCATGTTGCCATCAGACTTATAACTTGGTTCAAACGTACTTAAATTTTCTATGCTTGGATGAATTACTTTATTTATTGTTTTGAAAGATATGGTTGTGTTTTAAATGAGTAGAGTAGTTGTTTGAATATGAATGATCATGTGTGTTTTGATAATTATTATCATAAATGTGTTATCCTAACCCTTGAAGGTGTAGCACATCAAAATAGAAAATGTTTTTTTGACCAAGTATAGCGCATTCATTCATGGAGTGCTCAACCCGGTCTTCCTGCAACTTCTAGTGTAGAAGCATTCAATGCAGCTCCAGTTAAAGGTTTCCAAAGAACAAGGTGGTAGTTCCAATGAAGAGCAAGGTAGCGTGATAAATTCCTTGAGAAGATCTAGGTGGGAGTGGGAAGTTAGACTTGCTATCATGGAAAATCTTTCCTCCATTCTGGATTTAATTTGTTTCGGCCTTAAAATCTTTCCTTCTTTTTAGTCAATAGTGTTGTAATAAAGATCCACCTATTTATATGGTGCAGTTAGGAAAGTAGTTAGGATTTTTCATTTAAATAAAGTCCCGCTCTTGTGTCAGAAAAAAGGGCATTATCAAGTTTATTGTTAATACAATTTTCAGTTACTTTTCATGTTTTATGAAATTCCTGTACTCCATCATTCAATCAATAAATAGATGAAGTATTGAGATTCAGCTAAGCATATTTGTGATTTAGGATACTCATCCAAGGGGGCCCACTTGGTGAGAAATCCATAATTAGATAGATTCATACTAGTTAGAATCATTTCCTGCATTTGCGTTATTTCAATGCTAAGTGTTGAACTATTCCTACATCCAAAGCCACAAATCAGTTGATGCCTCCTGCAGCTAAAATAGTGGAATGACAGAAGTACTATGGCATAGTTCGTAAGAGTCTTCATGTTTTTTTAGCAGTTATATTTTTGTAATTTCCATTCCAGCACTTACTTTTCTACATATTTAGCTTAGGCATTACTCTAGCATTCATTCCCTGCAATCATAGATTAGTTTCTCTTTAGCATTTCTTTCCTACAAAAATGATAAAATGTATGGATGAGTGATACCTAGTGCATATACTTTGCTGGCCCATTTCAAGTAATACGTCCTTAGTCTGACATACTAAATGAGTTTTTATGAAGAGGATAAATTGCTTGTTCGGATGTCCAATCCCTAAGTCCAGAATTACACCTAATTTCTAAGCCTTTATAAGAAGTGATCACTGACCTTTGTGGTCCATAGAGAATACAAAGCTATTATGGATATCGGTATTTCATTTTGTTTGTTGATGACTACTCAAGAATGATGTCAGTTATGTTAATAAAAGAAAAGTATGATGCATTCCAAATATTTAAGTGGTATAAGGCTAGAGTTGAAAAGGAAATAGCTAAACAACTGAAATGTTTAAGATTAGATAGAGGAGGTGAATTTGTCTTAGATGAATTTATTATCTTTTGTAATAAAAATGGAATCAAGAGACAAGTATATGCACTGAGGACTCCATAACAAAATGGGGTAGCTGAAAGAAGGAACAGATATATAGGTTATTGTGCTAGAACATTTTTTATTGACAAAGAGGTTGCACAAACATTCTGGGAGAGAATCCATTAGTATTTTTCTCTACACACTCAACCGAGTACAATTGAAGAAAGATACCAATAAGACCCCTTATGAACTCTGGTATGGGAATACATTGAATGTTAGTTACTTTAAAAATTTTGGAAGTAGGTGTTATATACTGAAAGATGCTAGGAATGGAAAGTTTGATTCAAAATGAGATGAAGGTATATTCCTAGGATATTCATCAAAGAGAAAAGTATATATATGTTTGAATAAGACTACTAATAAAATTGTAGAAAGTGAAAATGTGAGAATTTATGAATTTATACAGAGAAATGAAGAAGATAGATTATCAAATATTTATGTATGTACAAGATGGAATTTTGGGAACTGCACCTAAGCTACACAAAACAAGAAACTAAGGAGAAAATTGAGCCTCCACCGAGAGATGAAAATACTGATGAATAGTCTACCAAGCCTGTATTAGAAAAATATGTGAGACACCACTCACTGAGAAAAATAATTGGAGACAAGAATGTAGGAGTCATGAAAAGAAGTAAGTTGAAGTATAATACATGTTTTATTTCTAAATTTGAGCCAAGACTATTCAAGGATGCACTTGGAAATGAAGATTGGGTCAATGCAATGAAAGAATAAATTGATCGGATTGAAAAGAACAACACTTGCTCACTATTACCGAGACCCAAGGACAAGAATGTAATTATAATAAAGTGGATTTTCATAAATATACTCAATGAGAATGGATATGTGATTACAAAGAAAGAAAGATTGGTCTGCAAAGGGTATGCACTATTAGCCCATTTTCCTGTCTTTGCAAAAATATAATGAAAATGATCTTGTCCTGCAAAATCCTATGAAAGTAGCCATTAAATTTGTCAAGGTATGAGAAATAGGGTTTATCCATGCAAAGGGTTTCAAAAGTTTATCTAAGTCCATAAAAATCCTACCCAAGTCTATTTATGTGTTACCTTTTTCAGGCCACTTAAGTTCCCTTTTGCACGTGCCTTTTCTTTTCCTTTGTTCATGTATTCTCCAAGTCCTGGGAAGTTTGTTCTTAACAATTAGCAATTTGGCAAGCGGTTAAGGTTTGCCTTTGTCGCTGAATCTCATAATGAAGTGGTCAAGTCATGAAACATTCAAAGAATCATTGAGGACCGTTGATGAAGATCTAGATCCATGGCTGGCACTAATTCTCATAATGGGACTTGAGTTAAGCAAAGCATCATGCGACTTGGAGATCAAGGCTATCGCTTATTCTCCAGATATAATGCCAGTTAAGATAGTTATTCAGTGATTACAAGACTTTCTTCAGTCGCATGATCGCTAGATGGGCCTGAGTTAAGTTAAAGTTAGAAAGAGGTATGGTGTGGCACTTAAGTTAGAGATTAAGTGATCCAGCGACTATGTGTTCTCTTAATCTCATGATCCTAGCGGTTAAGTGTCTAGCATTCAATGATCCAACAAATGCGGTTATCTCTAGATCATACAATGAAATGGCTAAGTCTTCTAACATCTAGCGATTGAGCGGTGACCGTTGATGCAATTCAGGATCAGAGGTGGTCACTGGATCTCCAAATCAAACCATGAGTCAAGTAGAGATTCAGAGATTGTGAGATTTTCCTTTGTCATCCAATCTCTAGATTTAACCCAGGTTAAGATAAGTGTTTAGCGATCTTGAGAAAGCCTTTAGTCACGTAATCTCCAAATGGTGAGGTTGAGACTTGTCATAGGACAAATGAAAGGTGGGTCTAGTTGTCAGGTCATGCGAGTTTGTTCATTTCTGATTGGTTGTTGATGATAGATGTGGCCAAACTCTTTAAAAATCCAAATTGACTACTATGTTAATTTTTGAGAGCCACATGATGTGTCGAGAAATGCTGAGATCAACGGTTGTGTTTTAAAATGGATCAGTTAACTGTTGCAACTAGATAATTTGAATTGTTTAAGGATTTAGAATAGTGAATCAGAAGTGATAAGCTAAATCAGATTTGGTTTTGTTCCAAGGGTGGTTGTAGGTAAAGAATTAATGAACAAAATTAAGTAGTCGTCTAATCTGATTTACTTTCCTAAGGGTGCTATTCCAGTTTAATGTAGAGAACTGATGGTTTAAGAAGGGCAGCTAGGGTATGGTGGTTGTCATATTTTTTCCATGCCTTGATACATGCAAGTCTATTGAGGTGGTCCTAGCATTAATGTTTTTCCTGCAAGAAGAAATCTTCCAATTTTGTAACTACAGTTAGCCTATGATGATGAAACCCAAACAATTGTACAACCAAATTTGATCAAATCCTCTTGGGATTCTAGGCTTTTCTATTTTCTTTCATTTCTTGTTTTGTCTAGTGGTTGAGGTGGATGTAGACCTAATTTTTCCCTAAATTTTCCCATGAATTGTAGCTTGTTGCAACCCTATAAATGGGTTTCCAAGACTGGGAAAAAGGGTTCTGAATTCTCTGGATTTTTCTCAAAGTTGGTTCCATGAGTGGCTCCTTCTATAAATATTGCCCTCTTCTCTTCATATAGGGTGTTTTCTTGTTTCCTTTCTAGTTTTAGAGAAGAATATTAATTGTAAGAGTTTGTCTTATGTATAAGATTTCATTATTTTCATACTATTATCAAGTTGTCTCCATTTGCTTCCTAAATCACATGGTTGAAACATCAAGGGTGTTTTAGTCCTTTCTATTAAATGATCACAATAGATTTTATTTCAAGGGAATAAATGGGATTCAAGATTTGTCATCAGATATGTATGAGTTGGGTATCAAAGGTATCTCAAACTTGTCTTCTAGTAGATGTTGATTAATGTATTGCTTATTTTAGGGTCTCTTCTAAGGGGAGATTTAAAGTCCTTTGAATAGGTAGTTGCATATTTGAGTACACAGGTGGATATTTCAAGTAGAATTTGATATATGGTGTATGGTTGATGTAAGGCATTATCATGTTAGATTGTTTTGTATTCTTATTTCATATCTTTTTGTTGTAGTGTTTTATTTGACTATGTTTCCCATTGGATGAGGCACTGGTCTATGATATATTTGGGGTATTTCAGAGATCCATTCCACCCAAAACATAAACAAAATCATTTTTCCTTTCATGTTGTTAGGAGGAGTTAGTAGAGGTATTTTCTAGTTTTCAAACTTACTCTATGCAAGAGGGATATTGCACAAGATATGGTCAAAATTCACGGAGGTACAAGTTACCTAAATGGGTCTGAAAACTATTACATAGTTATGTATCTACAAGATTTTTTTTGTCAAGATGAAGTCATGTGTGTGTAGATTCATCTAGGTATACCCGTTTGAGTGATGTGGAGCTCAAAGTGAAGAAGGTCTTAGTACCTTGTGTTGTTGGAATTTTCTTGTCTCTTTTCTTCTGATGGTGCTGAGTTTGTGCTCCAAGTTCTCGGTCCCACAATTTGGTTCTCAAGTTCCCACCTAGGGAAGGAGGTTGCAAGAAAAAACACCAATAATATGGTGACTCTGCTATGGAAGGAATAAAGGATAGCAAGTTTAAGATGGTTGTTTCCTTGCTTTGCTGAATCATCCTAGAGTCTGGTTGATTGTATAGAGTTAGATTCAAAAAAATTTATATCATCTCACTGAGTGTGAGTGGTGACTTTGAGTTCTTTGTTTGATCAGTGCATGCTTAGAAAGAAAATATGAAGAATTTATAGTTATGATAAATAGTGTTTGAAAATCCTAATGAAGTTTTGTGTTGGCTAGAAAGAAATACAAAAAAAATTAAAGCATTTTCCTCTGCAAGGAGGTGGCAACTCTACGAGAAAAGAACCTTGATGGAGCCACAAAGAAGGCTCTAGATCTACCATGTTTCCCAGTCAATAGTTTGAGTTTCATTGCAATATTTTTAGGTATTTTGATTTTCATGTGCACATTTTTTTATGAAAATTAGTTGTAAGAAATGTTTCCCTATCAAGTGTTTCAACACTAGTAAGAAGGGATGAGTGATAGTGGGTCATTCCTTATGGAGGAATACATGCCCTTTTGTTTTGATGGAATTGAAGGTGCCCCTAATGAGTTTCCTACTGAGATTAGGGAATATTTGCCAAATTTTAGTGGTGATGGATCATGTCTAGCAAGAGAACATTTAGATGACCTTGCTGATTTAATGGGTGAGTTTGTGATTGAACATGAAGATGTTGCGATAAAAACATTAGTGTAGTCTCTTACTAAAGATGCAAGGGATTGGTTCTTATCCCTACCTTCATGTTCAATCCCTTCTTGGGATGTATTGAGAGCAACATTCATAAAATATTTTGATGAAAGAGTTAGTGAGAATGAGTGTGAAGAAAAAATTTAAGATCAGTACCAAGACACTAGTGTCTTTGTTGATCACACCATCCATCAAATTGATTATGAGGATCTACTCATCAAAATTACTACTCTCAAAAGGAAAATTGGAGAGAATGATTCTGAGTGCTGGCAGTTGCAAGAAAACAAAAGGTTGTGGGAATTGGCTATTCTTTATGTTTCTAATGAGGTGGCCAGTGATTATGATGTTGATTCTCATTATGCAGAAAATGATTATGATGTTAACAATGAGGTCAATGAATATGAGGATTTTGAAGATGAATCTGTGGTTGATAATGTTTCCATTATGTCTGCAGATTTTTCTTCTTATAAGCATAGTAGGGCAGCCTTCTTATCCCTGTTTGAGGATTTTTTTGTGAAAGGCAAGAAAATTATTATGATGCAGATGATGATTCCTACAGTAATTACTTTTCACAAGATTATTTGAGGCTAGAGATGTCAGTCCCTGCTCCAGATAGAGAGGATGTTTGCAGCATCAAGGGTGAGGTCAATGAAATAGAATGTGAAGACCAATGTCCATTAAGCAGTGATAAAATTTCAGCACTCTTGGCTGATGAATTTCAAAGGTATGCACCTGATATGGACTATGCTTTGTAGCATCCCACTGATATATGCTTTAACACTAATAATGAGGTAGGTGTTTAAAGTAATGAAGATGATCCATGTTTGCTAGATTTCACCTCATGTAGTGACTCTGCAGAAGAAGAATATGAAGACCATAATAGTCTGTTCTCTTTTCATGAAGATTCCAGTGGTGAACAAGCTTTGTGTTCATTTCCTTTTCCCTCTTTTGATGAATATTATAGTGATTGTGACAATGTTGAGGATATTGTCTTCAATGGTAGGGACAGTAAAATTTTAGATGAAAATGATGATGCAGATCAGTTGTCTTTCTGTCACAATGTTTATAAAAAAAGGTTTGCACTTGGTTCATAATCAAAATTGTAAAGATATTCTTGAGGAACCAAGTTTTTCAATGGCTGAAGTATCTCATGGAGATAACTCTGAGGATCCAGTTCCTTTCCAGCTAGGTGAGTTTGTAGTAATGCATATTGATCATTACAACTTAAATTCTGATGCATTACTACATAAATTATGTATTTCCAATCAGCAAGAAGAAATAAATGATATTCCATACTTTTTGGAGTATGAGAATGATGGTGGTTATGATTGGAAGAGTGTGGGTAGTGACAAATACAGTTTTATTTTTCAGCCCAAATATATTCACGTATGTTGTCACCAAGATGATCATGATTTTTTTAGGTGGCTAGTCACATATGTGGATGAAAATAAGATCTTTGACTTAGGAAGTTTTTTATTTTCCTTTGCTGGCCTGGGGCCACCAAGTAAAGTTTTTAGTCCTATAAATTTTGTAAATATTTTCCCTTTTAGTTGTGTGTTTCCCTTCCTATTTTCTTGGCTCATCTGCCAGTGTTTTTGAGAAGGTTCCCTGTAAGTTTTTATCTAGTGGGTGGTCTTTTTCTTCCAAAAAATCTAAATCCTTGCTATGCCTACGAGAGGCATACATCCCCAAACAAAGCCACTATTAGCCTATTTTGCTTTCTTTGTAAAAATCTAATGAAAATGGTCTTGTCCTAAAAAATCCTGTGAAAGTAGCCATTAAATTTGTCAAGGTATGAGAAATAGGGTTTATCCATGCAAAGGGTTTCAAAAATTTATCTAAGTCCACAAAAAGCCTACCCAAGTCTATTTCTACATTACCTTTTTTAGGCCACTTAAGTTCCCTTTTGTACATGCCTTTTCTTTTCCTTTGTTCACCTATTCTCCAAGTCCCAGGTAGTTTGTTCTTAACAATCAATGATCTGGTGAGCAGTTAAGGTTTTCCTTTGTTGTTGAATCTTGTAATGAAGCGGTCAAGTCATGAAACATTCAAAGAATAAACAAGGACCATTGATGAAGATCTAGATCCATGACTGGCGCTAGTTCTTGTAATGGGACTTGAGTTAAGAAAAGCATCACGTGACTTAGAGATCAAGGATATCGCTCATTCTCTAGATATAACCCTGATTAAGATAGTTATTCAGCGATTACGATACTTTCTTCAGTCGCATGATTTCCAAATAGGCCTAAGTTAAGTGAAAGTTAGTAAGAGGTTTGGCGTAGTGGTTAAGTTAGAGATTCAACAATCCAATGACTATGTGTTCTCTTAATCTCATGATCCTGGTGGTTAAGTGTCTAGCATTCAGTGATCCAGCAAACGCGGTTATCTCCAGATCATGCAATGAAATGGCTAAGTCTTCTAAGATCTGGCAATTAAGTGGTGACCATTGATGCAAGTCAGGATTGGAGGTGGTCATTGGATCTTTGAATCAAACCATGAGTCAAGAAAAGATTTGTAGATTTCAAGATTTGACTTTGTCGCCCAATCTCCAGATTTAACCAGGGTTAAGATAAGTGTTCAGCAATCTTGAGAAAGCCTTCAATTATGTAATCTCCAGATGGTGGGGTTAAGATTTTTCATAGGACAAATGAAAGGTGGGTCTGGTTTCCAGGTCATGTAGGTTTGTTCATTTCTGATTGGTTTTCAAGGATAGATGTGGCCAAAATCTTTAAAAATCCAAATTAACTATTATGTCAATTTTTGAGAGCCACACAATGTGTCAAGAAATGTTGAGATCAATGGTCACGTTTTAAAATGGATCAGTTAACCATTTCAGCTAGATAATTTGAATTGTTTAAGGGTTTCTACAGGATTGGAACAATGAATCAAAAGCAATAAGCTAAATCAGATCTGATTTTGTTCCAAGGGTGGTTGCAAGTAAAGAATTAAAAATATTAGATAGTCGTCTAATCTGATTTACTTTCCTGAGGGTTCCATGTCAGTTTAATGTAGAGGAATGATGTTTTGACAAGGGCGGCTAGGGTATGGTGGTTGTCAAATTTTTTCCATGCCCTGATACATACAAGTGTGTTGAGGTGGTCCTGACATTAATGTTTTTCCTGCAACAAGAAATCTTCTAATTTTGTAATTGTAGTTAGCATATGATGATGAAACCCAAACAATTATACAATCAGATTTGATTCGATCCTCCCAGGTTTACAGGATTTCCTATTTTCTCTCATTTCTTGTTGTGTCTTTTGGTTGAGGTAGATGTAGACCTAATTTTTCCCTAACTTTTCCCATGGTTTTTAGCTTGTTACAACCCTATAAAGGGGTTTCCAAGACTGGAAAAAAAGGTTCTGGATTCTTTGGATTTTTCTCAAAGCTGGTTCCATGAGCTATAAATATTGCCCTCTTCTCTTCATATAGGGTGTTTTCTTATTTATGTTCTAGTTTCAGAGAAGAATATTAATTGTAAGAGTCTATCTTATGTATAAGATTTCATAATTTTCATACTATTATCAAGTTGTATCCATTTGCTTCCTGAATCACATGGTTGAAACATCAAGGGTGTTTTAGTCTCTTCTATTGAATGATCACAATAGATGTTATTTCAAGGGAATAAATGGGATTCAGGATAATGTATGATTTGGGATATCAAAGTTATCTCAAACTTGTCTTTCAGTGGATGTTGATTAATGTATTACTTATTTCAGGGTCTCTTCTAAGGGGAGAGTTAAAGTCCTTTGAATAGGTAGTTGCATATTTGAGTACACAGGTGGATATTTCAAGTATAATTTGATATATGGTGCATGATTGATGTAAGGCATTATCATGTCATATTGTATTGTGTTGTCTTCTTATTTCATATCTTTATATTGCAGTGTTTTATTTGACTCTGTTACCCATTGGATGAGGCACTAGTCTATGATAGATTTGGGGTATTTCAAATATCCATTCCACCCAAAACATAAATAAAATCATTTTCCCTTTCATGTTGTTAGCAGGAGTTAGTAGAGGTATTTTCTATTTTTCAGACTTACTCTATGCAAGAGGGATATTGCACAAGATATGGTCAAAATCATTGAGGTACAAGTTACCTAAATGGGTCTGAAAACTATTCCACGGTTATGTATCTGCAAGATTTTGTTTGTCAAGATGAAGTCATGTGTGTGTAGATGAGGTATACCTTCCTGAGTGATGTGGAGCTCAAAGTGAAGAAGGTCTTGGTACCTTGTCTTGTTGGACTTTTCTTGTCTCTTTTCTTCTGATGGTGCTGAGTTTGTGCTCCAATTTCTTGGTCCCACAATTTGGTTCTCAAGTTCCCAACTAGGGAAGGACGTTGCAAGAAAAAACACCAACATACACAAGAAGAAAGTATTGACTATGGTGATACATTTTCCCCTATTGTAGATTAGAAGGTGTAATAATATTGCTTTCATATGATTCCTATAAAGGATTCAAATTTTATCAAATGGATGTTAAGTCTTTATTTTTAAGTGGATTTATTGAAGAAAAATTTTACATTGAACAACCTGAAGGATTTTTTGAGAATTCTAACAAGGATATGGTATGAAAACTACACAAGGCTTTATATGGTTTAAAGCAAGCACCTCGAGAATGGTATGAAAGACTACACTCATATTTAATCAAGATTGGATTTCAAAGGACAAGTGATAATAGAAATTTGTATTTGAAATGTGATAGTACTAATTCGATTCTGATTGCTGAAATTTTTGTTTATGATATTATATTTGGAGGGAATGAGTCATTGTCTAAATCATTTTTTGAAGAGATGACAAAGGAATTTGAGATGTCCATGATAAGAGAGATTAAATTCTTTATGGGACTAAAAATTCAACAAGTTAAAGATGGGATCTACATAACATAGTCAAAATATATCAAGGAGATCCTAAAGACATTCAATATGGAGGAGTCAAAATTGGTTGGAACATCGATGGCTACTGGCTGTTATAAATTGTCAAAGGAAGATGAGACAAAGGAAGTGAATGAAATACTTCACCTATCAATTATTGGTGAACTACAGTATGTTGTACATAGTAGGCCTAATATTGCACATTTAGTTGGTATAGTTGCAATGTTTTTTGCCAATCCAAAGGAGACACACGTGTCTACAGTGAAAAGAATATTTAGATATCTAAAACGGACTAAAGATTTTGGTCTTCTATAAGAAAAAGGAGGATATTTTGATCTTAAGGTGTATACTGATGCTAATTGGGTTGGAATCATTGATGATAGAAAAATAACAAGTGGCGGAGCTTTCTTTTTAGGAGAAAGGTTAGTGACATGGTTAAGCAAGAAAAAAAGTTGTATTTCACAGTCTATTGTCGAAGCTGAGTATGTTGTTGCAGCTATGAATTGTTCAAACATAGTGTGGATCAAACAATTACTTGAAGGTATGCAAGAATAGATTAATGATCCAATTACTATTTTTTAATAATACTAGTGCTATAAACATATCAAAGAATTTGGTGATGCATTCTAAGACAAAGAATATTTCTATCAAGTATCATTACTTGAGAGAGTAAGTACAAGACAAGCATGTGATATTGGAGTATGTGAATTAAAATGAACAGATAGCTGATATGTTTACCAAACCACTACCAAAGGATTCTTTTGAGTATCTCTAAGGTAAGTTAGGGGTTCTTCCCCTATCCAATATTCACTAAGGAAATATGCATGCTACATCAATTTAGAATTTCATTAGAATATCTATTTTGTGAGTTGATCCTAGTATTCACTCTTTGGGTGAAGCATGAGGTTGTGAAGATTGTTTATGTTTTTAATGAGAAATCAATACATTTGAGGTATGATTTGCTACCTGAGAAAAAATTTTAGGAGTATGATTCTTTGGCATTTTTGTCAAAGAGGGAGAGTATTATTGATGTTGCAAAGAGGGGGAATATGCCTATGAGAGGATCAGAAAAATAATTTGTCAAAGAAAGAGATGAAGGTCTATTTAAGGAGAAGATTGTTACCAATAGAGGGAAAATATGTATTGGAGAAGATACATCTCATAGGGGATAAAGGACAAAAGACAAGTTAGTGAAGTGTTACCATCATCAATTGGCAATGAGTGTTTCCATCAATTCCAATGAGGAAGATTGTTACTATAACTAATGGAGATGATGATGAAGACCAACCAAGATCATAGGAATACAAGATTGTAGAATGATTAGATCATTTATTCTCTTCTCATTGATTTCAAGCAATTGATATCTAATTTATATTGTGTTTCTATATCATTCAAAGAATGATATAAGTTGAATGAGTTAAGAAGAAGTGAGATGTTATGAAGATGAAGAAATTAATTGGGAAATTGATATAGATCCAACTAATGGATTATGGAGAGGGGGGTGAATCAGTAATCCTTGATCCCAAATACTTAAATAACATTTATGTGATTAACTGGGTAGCATCTCAGTAGAAACATAGTTCACTATTTACCAAAAATAGTAAATAAACTATAACAATCAATAAATCATTCACACAAATCATTCACAACATGTAACACCAATATTTAATGTGGAAACCCATATTTGGTAAAAAACACTTGGGAATTGTCACCCACTAGTAAAATACTCTTCTTAAGTACACCTAGTTAAGAGCCAATCAGGTTAAAGATTACAATACACACTGTTAGGTGTGACCCGATGTGTGACCAAAATAAAGTTCATAGAGTATCTTGTTGGTTCCTTTCTTCAACTATATTCGATTGAGAGTATAAACTATAGTACTTATGGCTTCTCTCCAAAATGTTTGTGCAACCTTCTTGTCAATCAACAAAATTCTAGCACAGTCAACAATGGATCTATTCCTTCTCTCTACTATCTCATTATGTTGTGGATTCCTCGGTGCAAATACTTGTCTTTTAATTCCATGCTCATTGCAGAAGATAGTAAATTCATCAGAGATAATTTCACCTCCTCTATCAGATCTCAAACACTTTATCTATTTTCCTATTTCCTTCTCAACTATTTCTTTATACCACTTAAACATTTAAAATGCATCATATTTTTCTTTTAGAAACATAACAGACATCATTCTTGAATAATCATCAACAAACAAAATAAAGTACTAATCTCCATAATAGCTTTGAACTCTCATAGGACCACAAAGGTTAGTGTAAACCAATTCCAAAATACCATTGGTAGAGTAATATTTTCTTGAAAAACTAGACTTAGTCATCGTACCAATTTGACATTCTTTACACATAGCTTTATCAGGTTTTCTTAATCTTGGTAATCCTCTGACTCTACTCTTCTTACTTACTTTGATCAAGTTATCAAAATTCACATGACACGGTCTCTTATGCCATATCCATACATCTTTAGTTTTGACAAACAAGAAAATCTTTGCATCAGTATCAAGATAAAATAAATTACCTCTTGATTTTCCACCAGTTACAATTAGATCTCCACTGGCACCATAGATCTTTACCTTTCTGTTCTGAAATTCCAGTTGGTGGCAAGTATTGTTTAGTTATGTGACACTTAACAAATTATAGTTATGTCCTTTAACCCAATATGCATCATTACATTTTATTTTCTCATTTAAAACAATGGATCCCTTACCTTTCACTAGACATGGAGAATCATTTCCAAATCTGACAAATCCTCTATCATACTCTTCTAGATTATCAAACTTGTCAATATCACTAGTCATATGATGTGAACAACCACTATCAATAATCCAAGGGTCAAGTTTACTTACATGAGAAACAAGTTCTTTTCATCTTCATACTTTTCTTCATCTAATTATTCCTTTACATCAACATAGACAACTTCATATCCTTCCTCGGTATCATCAGATTCATCATTAGTTACACCTTCCTTAGATAGGTAGCAAGACTTCTTATCTTTGTCCTTACAGTCTCTGAATCTTTGGTGTCGGTTGTCTCTTTTGTCATTCTTATCATTTTTGTCATTTTCAAGACATCTAGATGCAATATGTTCAATATTATTACAATTGAAACATTTCAATGGTAACTTGCCTTTGTACTTTCCTTTACCTCTAGGTAGTTGATTACCCAGCAGTGCTTCCAATTCTTCCTTCTCTTTTTCTTCATTCAGAATACTATCATACTCACATCCATATGAATTATTGTGACTTTCTCTTTCTCTTCTTAATGGTCCAATTCTCATAGATGACTTGAAGGTAGTTTTAATGGTCAGTAGACTATTATCATAATTGCTAAGCTCAAATACAGTCAGTTTATCGAGTAGGGCTTCAAGAGTAACAACATTATTCGATATAGATCTCAATTATTGAATTGAAAATACTCTAATAGAATACTTAGAATAAAGGGTTCTCAAGATTTTACTTACCACTTCTTCATTGGTCAAGGATTCACCAGCACCTCTGATGGCACTAAAAACTTCCTTGATTTTACTGCTATATTGTCTAATGTTCTCTTCATCTTTCATCCTTATTTCATCATAATTTCCTCTCAAACTATCAACCTGAGCTTTTTTTACATGTTGATCTCCTCCATAGATAAGTGTAATCTTGTCCCACATATCTTTTGAATTAACACAATCCTTAACATCATTGAATTCAACATTAGAGAGGGAAGAAGAAATCTCTATCATAACTGAGTTTTTTGCCTTCTTTTCTCTTATTTGATCAACTGTCAAAGGTCTAGTAGGTGGTGGAGTGTAATCATTATCCAGCAGATCTAGTGTAGATTCTCCAATCCAAGTTAGATACAATATCATTTTTCTTTTCCATGTTGAGAAAATTTCCTTGTTCAACTTAGGTACTTCTCTCCTATACATCTTTGGATCTTTTACTCAAGTCTTTTAAACTTATCTCTTTAGAGTACTTAGCTCTAATACCAATTGTTGGATTCTGGAGAGGGGGGGTGAATCACTTATCCCTGATCCCAAATACCTTAATAACTTTTCTATGATTAACTCGATAGAAGCTCAATAAAAACATAGTTCACTATTTACCAAAAATAGTAAATAAACTATAATAGTCAATAAATCATTCACACAAATAATTCACATGTAACACCAATATTAAATGTGGAAATCCATCTTTGGTAAAAACCACTATGGGAATTTTCACACACTAAGAAAATACCTTTTTGAAGTACGCTTGGTTAAGAGCCAATCTGGTTAAAGATTACAATACACACTATTAGGTGTGACCTAGTCAATGGATTTACCTCAAATCTGTTAGGATATTCACCCTATTAGGAGTGGCCTTATTAGAGGGCTATAAACACTCTTTAGAATGTCACCTTTTTCAAGGATTTTACAATAAGACTATTAGGTCTACTCTGTTAAGAGATTTCTTTGTTACAAATGCTAGTAAGAAAAAATAAATAAAATTGATGTGTATATTTACAACTATCTTTTCTCAATCAGATCCTTGTGCACTCTTCTATCTTCACTTCAATTCTTCATCATCCACTGGCATCAACACTTCATCAAATCCTTCTTTTTCACTCAGAATCTCTCTATTCCATCTTCACAGCAACAGTCGGTAACCCTTCAACTATTCAATTTTCCAGATATTTGTCTATACAATATCATCCTTTATATAGACAAATTTTTTCTCTTAATCGCATCTATTATGTTTTCTTTTAATCAATCTTGACCATTCAATTCATTATACCTCGGTTCTGAATCTCGATAACACATTTTATTTTCACCTAGGAACTTGAAATTTTCTAGAAACTTGTTCCATCTCTTTTTCCACTTAGATCTTGTCGTAGATCTTCACCTTGAATTTTATTGTCTATAGATATCTTGTAACTAACTTTCCTCATCTTTATGATCATCCAACTCATCATAGATAATCATTAAATTTTTATTCAATCCTTATTTAATTATTGTTCCTTTCTCGTTATTCTTCATTTGAAATTTGGTTACATCACTCGGTGCCTTGAGTTCTTTTTACTTTACCAAGTGGCCTTTCTTTTTACCTTTACCTTATTAAGAGACTTTTTTTCTTGGTAGCCCAAACAACTTAACTTACCAAATTGTCAAATCTCCATCACCATGCTTTACCAACTTAACATAATCATATGCTAGATAGAAAACATTATATCAACATAATCTTATCATTTTCTAATCAATATCAATTGACCAATTAAGTTCTTCAAATTCTCAAATTATCATTTCTTCTTCTCCTTAAATCATTCACCTTATATCATTACCGAATGATATGGAAACATAATATAAACTAGAAATCAATTGCTTGACATCAATGACAAGACAATAAATGATCTAACCTTTCTACTATCATGTATTCCTCTTATCTTTGTTGATCTTCATCATCACCTCCATCAGATAATAAATCTTCAACATTACTATCAATTATAGTAACATGGACTATGCTAAGGTTATGTTGATATAATTGTTTTCTACCAAACATTTGATTATATCAAGTCGGTAAAGAAGCTTAGGCAAGTTGGTAAGAAAAATAGTTTTGGCTACCGAATAGGAAAAGCCATTCGGTAAAAGCAAAAAGTCATTCAATAAAAGGAAAGGAAGTTTTGGTAAAGTCAAAGGAACTCAAGACACCAAGTGGAAGGTTTTAGAAAGCAAGTGAAGTTAACCAAAATTCAAAGTGAGCCACCGAGCAAGGAATAGAAATTAAATACAAGGATCAAAATGACATTTAATATTGAGCTATGATGAGCTGGAATATTTTGATGATAAGGAAGATTTATTTGGAGAGATCTACAATCAATAAAATTCAAGGTGATGATCTATGGTATAGATCTAAGCATAAAAAAGAGAAGGAACAAGTTTCAAGAAATTTCAAGTTTTGAGGTGATCATAAAACGTGTTACTGAGATCCAAATACATTGAATAATTTTGTAAAATGAATTGGACAGATGATATTAATCAAAATAAAATTTAATAAAGGATATTAATAAGCAAAACAATCTCTATATAAAGGATGATTTTTTCTAGACAAATGGTTGGCAAATTGAAGGGTTGATAAGTCACTGACTGATGTAGTGAAGAAGGAAAAGGTAAATTCTGAGTCTAAAAGATAAAATTTGTTGAAGTGTTGAAGCCAATAGAAATTGAAGGATTTAATTGAATATAGAGAGCACACAAAGGATCTAATTATGTAAAGATAGTTGTGGATTTACAGATCAATTTATTCACTATTTCTTATTAACATTTGTAACAAAAAAATCTCTTAACCGAGTGGACCTAACAGCCTTATTAGAAAATCCTTGCAAAAGGTAACATTCTATAGAGTGTTTGAAGTCCTTTGATTAGACCACTCCTAATAGGGTGAAGATCCTAAAAGATCTGAGGAAAATCCCTTGACTGGGTCACATTTAACAGTGTGTACTGTAATCTTTAACTAGATTGGCTTTTAACTAATCATACTTCAGAAGAGTATTTCTTTAGTGGGTGACGATTCCCATAGTGGTTTTTCCCAAAGCTAGATTTCCACATTAAATAATGGTGTTATATGTGTTGAATGATTATTGTGAATTTTATTGCTAAATTGTTAAAGTTAATTTACTATTGTTGGTAAATTTTGGATTGATTTGACACTGAGTTAATCAGGAGAAACTTTTTAAGGTACAAAGAATCAAGGATTACTAATTCACCCCCCCCCCCCCCCTCTTTGTAATCCAACACTAAATATGTATAGATAGGAAGCACCTAAGTTATCTAAGGACACTTTCTCTACATGGGTAAGAATGATGAACTTGCATCTATCAGGTATTGGAGATCAAGAATTGGTTCATCTCACAAGAAAGTATATTCAACCTAATGGAACCCTAACTAATGAATAAATAAAGAGAAAGATGGAGCATAACTTTGTAATGATATAAATATCTAGTGCTCTATTTGATGCTAAGTTTGTAGATATTAAAAATATGGATAATGCTAAAGACATGTGGGATAAGTTGATAACAGTTTATGGAGGTGATGTTCATGTTCAGAAAGAAAAGGTGGATAGACTCAAAGGAAAATATGATGAAATTAGAATGCATGAAGGTGAGAACATTTCTCAATATAGTTATAGGATAAATGAGGTTGTTGCAATCAAAGGTGCTCATGGACAATTTGAAGATGATGTGGTAAGTAAAATTTGAGAACCCTACGATCATCTAGTATGATATTAGAGTCTCTACTATAGAAGAACTGAGATCTATTAATCCTACAAATGTGACTATATATTCCTTGGTCAAGAAGATTAGTAATTTTAATTTAACAAATTTTGATAAAAATATGCCTAGAATAGAATCTTCATTCAAAGTTTCTCTAACCATTCATTCATCAAGGAAAGGAAAAGAAAACTATCACAGATCTCAAGGAAAACATGACTATGATTCTATCTTTTCTGGAGAAAGAGATCAAGATGAGTTAGAGGCATTTCTATCAAGGAGATTACCTAGAGAAAAAGGAAAGTACAAAGGTAAACTTCCCTTAAAATGATTTACATGTAACAAAATTGGTCATAAAGCATCTATATGTCCTAAAAATGACAAGAAGGATAAGCACAAGATATTTAAGAAATTCAAAGATAAAAGAAAAAAATCATATTACCTAGCAGAAGGAGTGACTGATGAAGAATCAGACAGAAGAGATAATCAAGAAGAATTTGAGATATTTTTTGTTGCAGTCAAAGAAGAACCCTCGCCCGTTGTAGATGGAGTAATGAGGAAAAATCTTTGATATCAAGAATGAATTACAATAGTGAGTGGATATAGATAGTGGGTGTACACATCACATGATCGGTGATAGTAGAAAATTTATTTCAATGGAGGAATGTGATGGAGGAGCAATCAAATTCAGTAATGGTTCTCCATGTGTGGTAAGAGGTAAAGGTTCATTAGTACTGTTGAGGTTTAGAAATACCACCCCAACTCAGGCATTAGGAATACACAATATTTCTATCCTAACAATGGAAATCTCCTCGAGTTGTGGGTGGACTCTGATTAAGGAGGAGCCTCCAGATTCTAGGCTGGTTCCTATTTGATATGGAATATCACCCCCTGATTGATAACTTAGTGGGAAAAGGGAAGAAGGAAACTTCTAAAACTGAAAATGAAAAGGTGTGATACACTAAAATGAATTTATACTTTTCCTAAGAGATAAAATAGTAACTCCAACTCATATATCAAAGGTTTGACACTTTATATCACTATTCAACATATAGGCTAACAGATCTCACTACAATGGTAAAACCACAAATAGCTTAACCAGTCGTCAAACATACATATTCCTTACGAGGTTTGAATTGTTGCTCACCTTGAGAAGGAATATGGATACACTCACTTCTCTTCGATCACAAAAGAATAAACACTTGCAAAGAAAGATGAAAATAGGACTTTGAAAATCAAAACTCAAAATACATGGGCCAATGAATCATATGCTTTATTATCCTCAAAATCTAACAAAATGTTACAAATAAGATCTCCAAGGCATCAAGGAACAATGAGCTCACTTTTAGCCTTCTCTCCAAAATCTGCAACCCCCTTACTGATAATCAAAAATTAGTTTTATATCAAGCCCAAGCCTCAAATTCAAAAATCAAAGTCTATTATTTTCCCTAAATTGGTCAAAAATTATGCCAAGATATAAGCCCTAAAATTCTACCAAAACAAAAGCCCTAAATATTTATTTATAAGGATGTAAATCCTTTTACAATGTTTTATCAACATTTACCTTATTTATTTATTAATTTGAATAAAAAATCCAAAATAGATAACACTCAAACTAAGCTACCTAAACTTTAAACTTTAGGAATAACCTCCTAGGTCTATGAAACGCTAAGTGGAAGAAGGTCGACATGACCATTCTACCCACTTGCCCATTATGCGAGAAGTTAGGCAGTAAGATAGTGAGTTGGCATTACATTTTTCAATGCTCTGTCAAGATGTATACATCCACATTAATGGCAATTAATTTTGTTCTACAACAGACTTCAAATTCTCAAAATCATCTGGCAATCTCGAAAATAGCATTATTATTCAGCTTCCTCAAGAAGAATAGGAAGAAAAGAAACCCTAACAGCAAGGAAACTCTGGAAAAAATTTCCATCTCACTCGACATGAACAGTATGAAGTTCTTGGTTTCAACGGTTTACTCCCTGGCATCAGATTTTGAACTAAAAGTCTACCATGTGGAGGCTCAATTTCTCATCTGTGATCTAGAGATCACTTTGCTTGATTTTGGTATATGACTGTGGCTTCATCCTTGAGCTTTAGAGCTCATCCTTAGCTAACACTCTGAGGTAAAACTCACAGCCTGTGAGTGTCGTACTCGAACTACAACTTCAACCTTCTCTCATATCTTGACTGTGCCTTCTCTCTCGGCATTGAAACTGATGTTTAGGTCATGCTTGGAGCTATAACTGGAGCTTATGGCCCGTAGGTATGTGTCCATGAATCTCATTTGGGTTGTGACTGATGTATCATCTTAGCTTTATGTATGGTGTTGAGACTGATGCTTGATTTATGGCTCCCTTTTTAGCTTGTAGTTGTGACCGAATAACTCACGGCCTATTCACAAAGCCTTACATCTTGGAGTTACACTTAGGCTGTGATCGACCTTGATTCTCTCTATCGTCGATCATGGCTTGCCAAGCTAACTCTTGGTTTTTGTTGAGATCTCAGCTATGACTCAAAGCTTAAACTCACTATGACCTCTCTTCAGCTGACTGGTAAGCTACGACTCCTAGTATTAACTTTCACATAGCATCTGGGTTTATGAAGTTTATTTATTTTCCACTTTTGATGTGGGTATTTGCATCTTGACAGCTCCATAACTTGTGGGTTCTCTTCAGTCAGCTTGGTTTAGCCTAAGTTGTGACTAAGAGATGAAAAAATGTCAACTTGGTTAAAGAAAATATAGCACATCCTTCAGTCATAGCTTTGGACTATGTCATACTGACTGTAACTTGTTCTTCAAGCATAGACTTTATTGCATAAAACATGGGAAAACATGAAGATAAGTTACTCTAAACCCTTCATAATTTTTGAAATAGATATTTTGTTCCCTTACTGCTGAACTCGATGACTTTATTTTGTACTGTTGTCTGTAGCTTAGAAACATCATTTTACATCTCTATTTTCCATCTTTCTTGAAGCACATGAAAATGATATTTTGATGACACATAATAAGAACCCACTTTGATATTCAGCCCATGCATGAACCTTCTGCACTGTCAAATGGTAGAAACTAAAACAAATCATTGAGTTTGAATGTTCTTACTTTGTTGTTGACAGTCTATTGTGTATTCCTTAATGAACTTTGTAATCTTCATAGCTTGGTTGTAGATGTCCACTGAAGATGTTTTGACAATTTGTAAACATTAATCCTTCTACTTACAGCTCAAGAATGAACCCCGTGGCTTGGTTGTTGATGTTTATTGAAGAAGATAGCATGCTCATAGTTTGAATATTTCAAAAATCTTGCATATGTATATTCAATTTTTGCATCCTCATGCTTGTTGTTACAAAACTTTTCCATTAATGTTGCTGCATAACTCCACAAATGAATAATAAGCTTTGAAAAGCTCACTAGTACATATCCTTCCATAGCACAATCATTGTGGTATTATTTCACTAGTCATTTTTATTTTGACTTCACAAGACTCAGCTAAATAAAATGAATGATAAGACTTTACTGTTATAAAATAGTGATCATATTTTCAGCTTTCATTACCAGTCATTTTATTTAAACTTTTCAACACCCATGCATTACTATTTCCTTATGCTTTCAGGCATCTTCAAAAGGTGCTTTAAACTCCAAAAATAGAAGCTCTCACTGTCTCAATGCCTTTCATTAGTACAACCACTATTAGTACTCTTTTGATGGCACAGTCACTATTGTTGTAATTCACCAATCATTTTGATTACTGTATCAATAGTCATGAAAATAGTCAATACCACTCATGAATAAGACTAGTCATTTTGAATTGAATTCAATATTGAAAACAGTGAACATCCTTAAACTCACTAGTACATATTACCAGGCTTGAACACAGCTCTCTTCTGCTTTGATGTTGAATCTAAATATTAATCATAAGAAATGTAAAAAGATAAAAAAATGTTTGTTTACTGTCTAAGAAGTTCGAGCATGGGCTCATGACATCCAAAGACATCATAATGTAATTCAATGAAGTTCGAGCATGGGCTCATCACATCCACTAAATACAAACTAAAAACATTTTTATAACTCTAAAGCTTGATTCTGTAGCATTTCTCTTTGTTTACCAGCAACAACAATGACTTTATTGAATTTGTACTTTGAATTCAGCAATATTGTTTAAAAATGGTACTTAAAGGTATGAAATACCAATGATTATGTAGTTGTATCCTGGCATTTGATAATGACTGTTTGTAGCAATTTGGCACTTTACTGCAATATTTTGGAATGCACCATGACTTGTATCTTCTTTTCTCTGTCAGACTATGATGTGAAAACCAGTCATCTTAAAAGAACTGCAATGTATTCTATTAAGCACTTCAAACAACAACATTATAAACTTGTTAGATTAGTGAACACAATAAACAATTCAGTTTATGAAAATGTCAAAAGGAATGACACTTGTGAATCAAAATTCAAGCTATTATGTTCACTAATCTAACAAGAAATTGTAATTTTTGAAAAAAAATTCTTAGTTGGAAACACTAAGTCCCTTTCATTTAGATATATGGTTAATAAAAAGGACAACATACATCAGAATGACCATTAATAGTAAAAGGTTTCATGTTTACAAAACAAGTCCCTTTAATACTATCTTTTAGTTAGTGTGGATGCACATTTCCTTATTGCATTGAATTTACCAAATAGATATGCAGCATTGAAAATTTGATTGTCACTGTATGTTGTTTGTGTTTCATGCATTGCTTAGATCCAACTGGATCTAAGACCATTTCTTTTGTCATGATGCTGGTGAAAAACCCTAAAAACCTAATACAGATGAAGACTTGGACCTGAAGACCTAGGACCTGACAAACAACCAGCTGACAACAAATAGATGAAAAGTAAATGCATAGGACCCCTACTCCATACTTCTATCATGTTTTCATTTCTGCAAATGTACTCTTTTATTGACAAGAAATATGAAATATGAAAAGACACTTGTATACTACATTTAGTTTGAATGCGCAATGTAATGATCAGTTATGAATTTTAAAATTTGAAATGTTATCAATACTTAGAGTACAATAATGAAATCTGATAATGAATGTAATAATAAAATTTTAATCAACAATACCTGAAAGATAGTGTTAATTGGACCATAAAAATGCAATATTTTCCTATTTGTTTTTATTCTTCTGTATGCTGTAATTTTGGGTAACAAGTACTTAATGAAAACACTAATTTTGATGATGTTTATTGGGCTGGTGGATTAAAGTATAATCTGTTAAGTGTTTCTCAACTGAATAAAGAATTTTTTAGATTGGAATTTAGTAATGGTGTTTTCAAGATCTTAAGAAAATCTGGAGAGTTGATTGTTCTTGGTGAACATACTAGAGGTAACCTATTCTGATTAAACTCTACTAATAACCACTTCTTATTTGCTAAAGTTGAAGATTTTTGGTTGTGGCATAAAATATTTTTTCATGTTAACTTTGATAATTTGGTAAAGGTCGGTAAGAAAAAATGCGTCTGAGGTATGCCTACTTTAGCTAAGCCTAATAATGTTGTTTGTAAGGAGTGTTAGTTGGGAAATTTGAATAGGTCTATCTTTACTAGTAAATTATATTCATCATAGAGGATTCTTGACCTTGTACATAGTGATTTGTGTGGACCAATGAGAACTCAGAGCTACTATGGAGATAAGTACTTTATCTTTTTTGTTGATAATTACTCAAGAATTATGTTTGTTGTGTTTTTGAAGGATAAATCTGATGCATTTTACATGTTTAAGTTGTATAAAGCAAGAGTTGAAAAAGAAACTAATAAAGCACTTAAATGTCTTAGATCTGATAGAGGAGGTGAGTTTACCTCACAAGAGCTCACAACATTTTGTGAAGAACATGGAATCAAGAGAAAAATATTAGCACCAAGGACACCCCAGCAAAATGGAATTGTTGAGAGAAGGAATAGATCAATAATTGACAGTGCAAGAACACTTTTGATACAAAAAGGAGTGGCTCAAATCTTTTGGAGAGAATTTGTAAGCATTTTTGTCTATACTTTGAACCAGGTAAAACTTAAGAAAGGTACAAAAAAAACACCTTATGAGTTGTGGTATGGTCATACTCCTAGTGTCAGTTATTTTAAAAAATTTGGAAATAAGTGTTACATAAAGAAGGATGAGAAAAATGGTAAATTTGAGTCTAAGAGTGATGAAGGGTTATTTCTAGGATATTATACTAGAATTAAAGTTTATAAATGTTTTAACAAGAGTACCAACAAGATGGTTGAAAGTGAAAATGTTAGAATTGATAAATTTTCTAAGAGAAATGAATAAGATAGCAAGAAGGAACTAGAATACTATGATAGGTTTATTTATTTTCAACTGGTGGAGCCAGATATAGTACCACAAATAAATTAAGTAGTGAATGATCCACAACCGGTGAATGATGATGAAGGTAACTAAAGAGAAGAACCAATACTCCCAAGGTATGTAAAACTTAATCACTCTCAAGATCATATTATTGGAGATAAAAATGTTGGAGTGATGACAAGGAGTAAGATAAGAGAAAGCACTTGTTTACTTTCTAAATTAGAACCTAAATATGTTAAATATGCTTTGGAAGATAATGATTGGCTTGAGGCTATGAAAAGAGGAATTAGAGAAAATAGAGAAAAATAATACATGGAATTTAGTACCCAAGCCTACTAACAAGAATTTTATAAGTACTAAATGTATCTTAAGGGATAATTTGAATGATAAAGGAGAAGTAATTAGAAACAAGTCAAGACTATTTTGCAAAGGGTATGCACAAGAAGGATAGGACTATGGTGAGACCTTTGCACCTATTGCTAGACTTTAAGGTGGTGCAGGAGCACCTAATCCTAGAGGTCACTATGAGATGTATAAGGTTTTTGTGTCATTTAAATTCAATTATATGATGTATTGATTCATTTTGAATCTATTTGTAAAGGTATTGACAAGAAATGTAAGCATGTGCACAATATTGCTCAAGTTGTCAAATAGGTCATGTTTAGGTCTACATGGTCAAAATTGTGTAAAAGTCCCATGGAAGGGTAAATGCATTATAAAAGTTCTTAAATATTCTATTTGGATGTGTATATAGAGGTTTTTCAAATTTTTAAAGTCATTTTGTTAAAAATGTAAAAGTTTCATAACAAGTTGTAATATGCAACATTGAAAAAGTTGCTAACATTGCAAAAAAAATGATGTAAAAAGGTAGATGGTTGGTCTAGGAGTTGGTTTTGAATTTAAAAACTACCAAATACCTTATAAATATAATTTTATGGTCGAACCAAATCAGATTGGAGAGAATAGAGAAGGAGGAGAACATTTTGGAACAATTGGGTGTGTTTGAATCCTACATTTTGATTGGTTATTTTGTGTTAAGTTTCTATTTCGGGGACTTGTATGACCATGTACAGCATGGAAACCCTATAATATAGTAATGTAGATAGAATACTAAATCCTCTTTCTCATTCTTTTTTTTTGGTTCAATTTCATAAAGAAATGAATAAGTTATGCATGTTTTGGTGGAAGTTGTTTGCAGATTCGAGATCTCCTGAGAACAGTCATGTTGAAATGTTTGGTACAAACTCATATGAAAGAGTTAAGATATATAATTAGATTCATTGGAAATATATGTGAATAATATTTCATTTCATTTTTGTTTTAGTTGTTTTTGTTCAAATTTGCAAAAGTTATGAAGGTTTTGGTGAAAACTGGTTTTAAACTGTGTTAAATGGAGTTACAGGCAATGGTTTGTGATTATCTCATGATTGAACCATGGAAAAATTTAATAGATTACAGATTTGGAAACTAGATTCATAAATTTTTTATATGGAATTTGTTTGGTGTCATTTTGTTATGTATTGTGAAAGATATCTGATGCCCTAGTAGGCAGGGCTTGTGAATATTTTGAGAACGCATCCAGAAGTGGCAGTCCAAAATAGTTATTAGTTGAGAGATCAAATAGAATCATAATATATTGTAATTTTGAAAAAAATTATTTCTTTATGTTTGATAAAAACTTTATTCTTTCCAAAAAAATTAATATTTTGATTTGATGGGTCAAATCAATCAATCTTTAAAGACTGTCTTGAAGATAGCAATGTTATCAAATCAAGAGACAAGGTAAGTGAAGGTGTTTTAATTTTGCAAGGATAATGCATTGAATTTGTTTATGTGGATGAAACCATTTGAGATGGTTGATATTGTGTATTGGAATGAGGAATTTTAATGTTTTTATGCCTCTAATAAATTTTCTAATTGATTGGAGAATTGTATTGATGCATTGGGTACATTGGAGATTTGAATAAACCTTGAAGAGGTTTTTGAACCTGTGATGAATTGGGTACTATTTTTTGAGACCTTAGAGTTGATTGTCTCATTAATTTTTTGGTTTTTAAGATGCTCTGAATCATAAGGTGTAAGGATACTATTATCTTATGCTACATATAAAGGTTTTAAAGTCTATCAAATGGATGTAAAATTTTCTTTTCTAAATGGTGTGTTAGAAGAAGTATATATTGAACAGCCTGAAGGGTTTTCTACTGAAAAAGGTAAAGACGTGGTATTTGAATTTCATAAAGCATTATATGGACTGAAAAAACCTCCAAGAGAATTGTATGAAAGGCTACATTCTTATCATATTCATATTGGTTTCACAAGAGCCAGTGATAATAGCAATGTATATCTAAAATCTGAAAGTGAAGACAGGATATTGATTGCTGAAATTTTTGTTGATGACATAATATTTGGTGGAAATTAAGTATTGAGTGGGTCATTTGTAGAAGAAATGAGGAAGGAATTTTAAATTTCAATGATGGGATAAATCAAATTCTTTATTAGTCTTCAAGTACATCAAATGAAGAAAGGGATATACACTAGTCAATCCAAGTATGTGAAGGAGATTTTGAAAAATTTTGGCATGGAAGACTCAAAACTAGTGGAAATGCCTATGATCACAAGTTGGAAACTATCTAAGGAGGATGAATCCAAAGAGGTAAATGAAACTCTATAGATCTATGATCGGTAATTTTCAATATGTTGTTTATAGTAGATTGGATATTGCACATGATGTTGGTATTGTTGCAAGGCTTTTTCTCTAATCCAAAGGACTCACATATGGTTGCAGTGAAGAGGATCTTTTGATATCTCAAGGGAACTAAAAATTTTGGCATGTGGTATGGTAAGGATGGATATTTTTCTTTTAATGTGTTTACTGACGCAAACTAGGTAGGTAATGTTGATGATAGGAAGAGAACAAGTGGTGGAACATTCTTTCTTGGTGAAAAATTAGTCTCCTACACTAGTAAAAAGAAGAATTGCATTTCATAATATATTGCAAAGGAAGAGTATGTTTTTGTTGCTATTAATTGTCAACAAGTGATATGGATAAAACATATTCTTGAGGTAATTCATGAGAAGGTCGTAGAACCGGTTGTTATCTATTGTGATAACACTAGCGCAATAAACATTTCCAAGAATCTAGTGATGCACTAGAAGGAAAAATGCATTGCTATAAAATATCATTTTCTAAGGGAAAAGGTACATGAGGAGGTAAGGATTGATTATGTGTCTACTAAAGAACAAGTTTCTGATATATTCACCAAGCCATTACCAAATGATACCTTTGAGTATCGCAGAGATAGATTAGGGGTTATCCCCTATCTGAAGTTAATTAGATGTTGATTACATCAGTTCATATGTGTTTATTAGAATATCATATATATGAATTGATGTACAGGTGTACTACTCCATAGGGGGATAAGTATTAGTATGATGTTGTAATGTAGTGATGAGGAAAGAACAAGCAAAGAATAGTCAAATTGTAATCTAAAATGACTAAATGATTAAAAAAATTTGGCATTGTTGTCAAAGGGGGAGAATGTGTAAGAGAATATGCAAGGGAGAAGATGTATTATAAAGGGAGAATATGTATGAAAACTGGAGAAGAACTATAATCAGAGGTACAGATAGAATTAGAAACATTTTGCAAAAGAGGTTTTCCATGAGAGAGACATAGTGTTGACATCAATGCCAAAGGGGGAGATTGTTAGCATAACTGATGCAGTGATGCTAAGTGTTGCATTGATGAAGATTGGTATAGATTTAATTATAGGTGAATCAATTATTTGGTTGTCATTGATGTCAACTGATTGACTTAGTGTTCTCAGTATATTACTAGATATTGTGTGAGTAAATCATGAGTTTCAGTATGTTTCTGAAGTTTCTATTCTAAAGGAAGAACTTGTTATGTGTTGTGATGTTAGGTTTGCAACCATGAATTTTGATATGAAGAATTTATTTGGTTATGTTTAAATGGAATCAAACCGGGTAATAGCTAAAATATTCAGTGACAGACAGTAAGTTATTTGAATGTTATCTCAAATTAGTAAAGTGTTGGATGGATCACTCATAGGATATGATTGATAACAATGTCCAAATACTATATTGAGAATCGCTACTTCTAATGTTGACAGATGAAGATTTTTTAATTTACTAGAAGCGATATTATTAGGATGAGCAGATAAACAAGACAAATTTTTTGAATAGGTAATGAAGATTTGTGAATCGATGAAGAAATCTGAAGTGGCAAAAGGATTGGTGATATTTTTAGTGAAGTAGTAAGGCAATTCCATGATTTTTGGAAAGTGTTTGACATCACATTGCCAGAGACATGCATTTGAGAGGGATTCTTCAAGAAGTTTCTTTTGGTCAAAAGAGTTTTTGAAGATGGTTCAATTTCCACAGTAAAATCTATATGGAAGTTGATGCGGTCAGAGAAAAATGGTTTATGAGTTGTTAGATACATTGTATCTTACCTAACATGATTTGGATTGTTAGTGAGCATTTTTTCTGTTCTAAAATTAATTTAGTTGATTCTCATAAAAATGGAAAAAATAATTACAACACTAACAATTGAGTTTCTATAATAGAAAACTCTCTGTAGTTTTTCTAGGTGTAGCTACCATGCTAGAATTTATTCAATCTAGTCTTATTGCAAAAGAATATAATCCATGGGTATTTTTAACTAGAAAATATGAAGGCAAAATAGTCAATTTGTCACTATGAATAGAATGTGCAATCTTAAAAACCATTCAAATTTGACGACAATAACTATCCACATGAATATAACAAAGAATATTTAATGACTCCTCTTTGTTTCTTCACATAAAAACAAACCCATATGAAAAAATAAAGCACCTTCACATATAATCCATTTTCGTGGGAAAATGAACCATATGCATTAATGAACAATAGTATTCACCACTCAAATAGCCTTTTATATAAAACCATAAGATTCTATATATATTTCATTATATCATTATACCAAAAAAAAGCATAGATATCTAAAAATTTGTTTCTGATATCTTAGAGAGCCAACCTTAAATCAGTTTTTAGTTTTTTACATAAATAGACACATAGAGCTAGAAATAACCATAGTTATAATTACTCCACCAGGAGTAGATAGTTTTTAGTTATCATAACCACCTTCAAAGCATAAAAGAAAATAAATTGAGCTATGGCGTCTAGCACCTACTAAGTGACTCCAAGTCTCCACGACCCCTAAGATGGAAAAATAGAAACCAGTTGGGTGGCTATCCAGTTTCCATAAGTAGAAGTAAATGTGAAGATGATATGTTGATGTGGCAACCCAAGGTACACGATCCTCTACTTCCATACTTATTTATCTTTACGAATCTACATGACCTTCTCATCATGCATCTCTAGGTGCTCCTGATTGATTATTAGCATCAACTCCATGCGGGCAATCTTGGAGAATTATTATTCAACTAGCATATTTTCTTCCTTCAACTCATTGAATTTCACCTGCAGATCTTTAACAATTTATTCGCCTGGCCTGATTGGCTTCTATTATGTTTTAGCACATTTCTTGCCAATCCATTTCATGTCTCTTGGAATAATATCCTTTATGATTTCTAATTCTTTAAGTAAATCTTTGATCTCAGAGATCCCCTGGGCAATAACCTCATTTTTCCATTCAATGCATTCACTTAAGACATAAAGGATTTTATCATCCAAACCTGGGACTGGTCGCTCAGCAAGAAACTTATGTAAGCCATACTTTTGGACTTATTCCATCCACAAGACCTCTTTAATCCAATTTCCTTTCTCATTTTCCCAAGCTTCAACATTTGACTCAATCTTCTTGGTTATGTTAATGGATTCTTTATGGGCTTCACTTAAATAGTTGATGTGTTTTATGCCCTCAACATTGACATGTTCCATCCATTCTTCAAATGTTCTGGCAATTTCTCTATTCCTCTGCACCTGGTCAAGGAACTTTTGATTGACTAGGGATTTAATGTCAATCGAGGCAGAAATTTCGCTCAGGGGAAAAGGCTCAAGATGTTGAATGGTGTAGATATATTCATCCATATTATTCATATTTTCTTTCATTTCTAGTTTTTGGTGTCTCATGGCCACTGATCAAAGTGAGAGATTGCATTGAAGAATTATCTGCATCACCTTGGATTTTTTGACTATCACCCATGTTAGGAAGACTAGAATTAGGGACCTGTTCCACTTTTTTCTCTTCCTCTGAAGGGTCTAAGTGTACCAAAACTTTGAGGCTTATTATAGGCTCTTTCTCTTTATTATTTTTCCTAGTGCTCAAGCGGGTTATCCGTACACTAGGTTCTTCTTGGAGTTGAACTTGAACCTTCAATGAGTCTAGTTTAGCTTCAGGTTCAGGATTACCTATGGTAGAATCATTAACAATAGGGTTAGTTGAAATAGAGACTTTTCTTGAAGATCTCTTCTTCTTTTCTTTCACTTTCTTTTTTTGTGCTTGAACAACTATCTTGGGAGTTTTATTCTTCTGCAA
Source organism: Chamaecyparis obtusa (assembly GCA_027943335.1). Lineage (NCBI taxonomy): Eukaryota > Viridiplantae > Streptophyta > Pinopsida > Cupressales > Cupressaceae > Chamaecyparis > Chamaecyparis obtusa. Next base: position 373,576 of record BSBK01008849.1, read on the forward strand.
CTAGTTTTCTAATCTTTTAATTATGTTGGTCATTTTGGATTGCAAGTTGTCCTCTTCCCTTTTGGTCCAATCTATTTCTGGAATGAGGAGGCCTTCAATATGCTCAAAATACTAAGGATCAAGCACATCTTCATTCTCATCTTATTCAACATCATCTATGTTCAAATCTACCTTAAAGGTGACTATCTGTTCTAGGGTCATTCTGGACCATAATCTTCTTCTAACCTCAAAATCATCTGAACAATTCACCCAATAGTCTTCTAACTTCATTATATGCATAAATTTGGATGAGACATTAAGATTAGCTTTAGCGAACCCTCTATAGTCAAAATTATTCCTTGAGATGTAAGGTTTCAAAATTAGGTCTTGAAGTTCACCTTCTATGGCCAGAGCATCTAGAAAAATTTTGCATATGTAGTGGCCAAGCTCTATGGGAAATAAAACTCCATAAAACTTCTTAGAGCTTCCTGATTTCTTTTCAATAAAAATTAACTGCCTAAAAATCTCCATTAGAACCACATTATCTAAACAATATCATGGTAGCTTCAAAGGCTCTCCATCAAATTCTCCAACTCTAATGTAGGTGAATTTGGGAAATTGAACAAAATAGAATCCATAGATATTAATTACTTGCATAGCTTCTTCCATAAGCCTATTATTTTCCTTACCTCGAAGCTCAAAGACCAACCTTCTCAAGAACACATCATTGACTCTTCTAAATTCTTCAACAAAATTATCACTATGCAAATGTCTATAACATTCATAAATCCTCATGTCTTGGTTCCAGGGTTCATGGGGTAATCCCTCCCAGTCCTTTTAGCAGGCTAATATGTAGAAAAGATAAGAGGTCATATAGAAAGGAGTTAAATTGGTCAAATTCAGAAGTTCTCTATGCAATTTTTTGAATATCAACTCAGCCCAGTCAATAAATTTCTCTCCTCCTAGTATTTTCTGGATAAAATAGTACATCCAGACCTCCCAATGAAAATAATTTCCATTTCCTTTTACTCTATTTAGGATAAAAACTATATCTGCTATTTCTTTTATGAAATGTTCAATGGTCAGGGGTTTTGGTAGTCATGAGCCTCATTTTTTTGGCCTTTGTAACCAACTCTATGCAATGAGGGAATTGTATTTTTTATTTCCTCGTCATATCTATGAGTTACTTTTACAAAGGTCCAAGGCTCATAGGATTCCTTGTGGGGAATATTGAGGGCCGCTATGATTGTCTCCTTGCTAATCCTTACCATAATTTCTCCTGAAGCATTTTTGATACACCTATTTCTGGCATCATACCTATTTGCACATTCTAGCACTAATTTAGGGCATGCTAGAGTAGGTGGAAAAGTTGCATCCTCCAACAATCCACTACCGGCTAACTTATTAGAAAAAGACCCATCTGGAGAAATTTTTACCCTTTCATGCAATTCTGCCAAGCTCACATTTACTAGGGAGGTATCACAAATTTTAGGAAGAGAGATGAGAAAATGGGGTCCCTTCTCAACTTTTAGGAGTTTAGGTTGAAACAAAGGCATTTTAGGAAATAAAAATAAAGAAATCTCAGAATATGAAGTAACCAATCTTCCTTTAGGGAAACCACAAACTGAAAGTTGCAAGAGAAAAGGATAAACTCATGGATTTACTTTGCATACACTTCTATGATCCCTTATTAAATTCTCGTTGCTTCTGATCCCTAGAATAACTGATAAACAATTGATAATGAAAAGACTAATATTTATTATCAAGGTTGGAAAAGATTTTAGGTGGATTCGTGCATAATGGAATAATGAATGCATTTGTGCAAGAGGTTACTGATATGACATATTATGATCTTTCTATTAATTCCCCTATCAAATTAGCACATTTTTCCTGGCTCTCAATGACCTACCTTGATTACCGCACTTTTAATAATAATGACTCATATTGTACTATGAGATTCTAGCTGTCTTCCATCATGTTGTGTCTTTTCTACGCTTTCCCATCAAATTCGATGATTTTAGACTTAACATAAAATTCCTCCCAAAGCTCAGGTTTAATAAGCTTTTAAGAGAATTTTCTTGGAGAGAAATAATTTTTTGACTAGAATATTCTATCAATCGAACTTTCAAAACTTGAACTTGAACTTGAACTTAGGAAGGTTCAAGGTTCAAGTTTGTCTTTCATATCTTACTAACTGAAAGACCGATGACTTAAATATTACAATTTGCATGCCACCTCCGATGGAATTTGAACTTGAACTTGAACTTAGGAAGGTTCAAGTTTAATTTCAACTAAGACTTTTACCTGGACAAAATAATTGACCGCGAGGTCAAAGAAAAAGATGAGTGTAACAACTAGCTCTGACTGGGGACCAGAACTATACAAGACCGAGGATGAACCTACAATCATTGGTTTTGCAAAATAGACTCAAACTTATTTTGAAGAAAAGGATGACTCAAACACAAAAAAACTTTCTATCACCTAAAATACACAACCAAAATCTTATGTACAAGGGAGGAATGAAACAAACTAGAGCTAGTATAATTTAAGATCTTGTCCATTATATGACAAGGGTAATTCATCTCCATTGGTATATCTTAGCTTGAAAGCATTAAGACCTAGTGCCTAAGAAAATCAAAAGGCCCTTTCCAAAGAGATTCAAATTTTTTGTGTGCTCCTCGTGGTTCACAGCGCTTGTCCCAAAGCAATACCTTATCTCCTTCCATGAACTTGTGTGGTTTGGCACAACGATCAAATATTTCTTTTACCATGAGCTGATGGTTGTTTATGTGATCAACTATGTCTGTCCTTTCTTCCTCAATCTTGGACAAATACAAAATCCTCTTTTCTAATGAACTCTAAAAAACTTCATTGTCAATAACCCTTTACAGTTTGGCAAAAGCTAGTTCTAATGGAAGTGATAATTGTGCCTCTACCCCATAGACCAAATCAAAAGGAGACATTCCAATGGCTCTTTTTGGTGAATTCCTATATGCCCACAAGGCTTCATAAATCCTTTTATGCCAATATTTCTCTCTTTCTTCTAGTAACTTCTTCATTATATTAATCAAGTTCTTATAGACAAATTTATCCTCTGATCATAGCAGAATAACTGAATCTCCCTGGATGAAAATTTTTGTGCATTATCAGTTACTATCTTGACTGGGACTCCAAATATTATTACTATATTCTCTTTTAAGAACCTGCACACTACTTTAGATGTTGTCACCTTTACTGGCACAGATTCCACCCATTTGGTGAAATAATCTATAGCTATGAGAATATGAGTATGTCTCCCACTGGAATTTGGGTTAATAGGGCCAATGAAATCAAGACCCCATTGTTGAAAGGGTTCTTCAATGACTACGGATTTTAAAGGTAGGGCAGCTAATTGAGGTTTACTTGAAAATAATTTTCACTTTTCACAACTGGCCACCCATTTGTAGGCATATTTAAACATTCCTGGCCAGTAATAACAATTCCTTAATATTTTGAAGTTCGTCACAATTGATAAGTAGTACCCACCACAAGCTTCATTGTGGAATGTTTGTAATAGCTTCTATTGTTGATCTGTATCCACGCACCAAAGGAATATCCCATCCATCCCCTTTTTGTACAGAATATCTTCCATGATAACATATTTTGCTTCTTTGAGTTGCAGGTTCTTTTTTTCTTTACTTGTGAGGTGATTGGGACAATCTCTACAAGTCAAGAAATATGCAATATCTGAAAACCATTAATCATTCATACTAACAAATAGACAGTTAGGAAGAGTCTTTTTTTCCCTATTTTTGGCCATCAATTTGCATAAACCTTGCCCCTTGATTAACTTTGTAGGCTTTATTTTGTGGTCAAACTCTTGAACCTTTTCTACCCAAGTAGCTCTATTGTTTAGGGCCACCTCTTGTTGAGTAAGGATGCTTTTCACAATGGGACTTAGGACATACACTATAGAATGAGAATAGAGAATGTAATACCGAAACTACTTTACAACTTTTACTACAGCGAAGGGTTGCTTCTCAGCTAGAGAGTAGCGCAGTTCATGTTTTTTTAAAGGTATGCTCATAAAGGACATGGGGACTTCCTCATTTTTCTTATTTTTTTGTAACAATACTCTAGACATGGTGTGCTCTGAAGCATAGCAGTATATTATGAAATCCTTTTTAAAATTTGGGTGGATCAAGGTTGGAGCTTGGGCTATTACTTCTTTTACATTCTCAAATGATTTCATGGCTGGTTCATCCCATTTTAAACTGTGTTTTTCACTCAAAAGGTCAACCATAGGTTTTCTTGTTTTCAAAAACTCTGGAACAAACTTTCTCAAGAAATTAACCAAACCAAAAAAAGATTTTATACCTTTGCAGTTTATAGGGAGACATAATTGCTGGATAGCTTTGACTCTTTCCTAATCAATCTTAATAGCTTCTTTTGAAAACAAATGGCCAAGCAATTTTCCCTTTGTTACACAAAAAACAAATTTCTTCAGATTCAAGGAGACTTCATGCTCTCGACATCTCTGTAATACTTCCCTAAATTCCTTCAGATGCTTCTTACGTCTTCTGGAAAAGACTGTCATATCATCTAAATAAATGGTGATAGTTTATTTCAATAGGTGGCCAAAGGTAGAATTCATATCCCGCTAAAAACTTGATCCAACGTTGATCAGTCTGAAAGGCATCCTTCGGTAAGAGAACGTACCCCAAGGAGTAGTAAAATTTGTTTTATGCTAGTCTTCCTCTACAACGCCAATCTAGTTATAGCCTTAGAATTGTTAGGATTAACAAGACAAAAATAACAATTACATGCAAATATAACCAATATCAGAAAATAATAAACTACCCAGAAGAGAACACAAGACACAAAGATTTAACGTGGTTCATAAAATCCCTGGGCTACATCCACCAACAACGAGTCCAATATTATTATTATCCAATGATTACAACCTGATTACAATCTGTAATCCCTTACAACTCAATTCCACTACAAGTACTAAAACCATCCATAATGAAAACCCTAACCCTAAGCCATATTATACAATATTTTTCCACTTTAGGGTTAGAATGAGTTACAACATGTCAGCCCAAAATTAGCCAAAAATATGTAATCCCCAGTGAGGGCAAGAGGAAAAGTGTATAGTAATTTCTTGATCAGTCACCACAAGCTAACAATCTCCCACTTGGTGACTAATCAAGATCCACACTAAGAAACCTCCCACTTGGAGACTGATCATGTAGCAATACTGCTACCATATGAGGCTCCCACTAGATCGAACCACCCTGGACTCAATTATTCCTTTATTTTGTTTAGTCTAGAAGACCAACTGAAGTTGACCAAGTATTCAACTTCTCCCTTGTTACTACCTTTGTAAACATATCTGTTGGATTATCATCTGTATGTATCTTTTCTAGCTTTAACTACCCATCATCCAAAACTAACCAAATGAAATGATACCGCAACTGTATGTGTTATTTTTTTTAGTGCAAAGTAGAATTCTTCGCAAGATGAATGGTACTTTGGCTATTTGTATGCAAAAAATTATCTATCTATGGATGTCCCAATTCCTCCATGAAGAATTGAAGCCATATCATCTCCTTGGTTGCCTCTGTAGCAGCAACATACTCTGCCTCTGTAGTGGATAAAGCAACCACCTTTTGTAGTCGATAAATCCAACTCACTAATGTCCCACCAATAGTAAATACATAGCATGTATTACTCCGCCTGCTATCTATATCTCCTACCAAATCTAAGTCAACATAGCCTTGTACAGTAGTAGTAGATCCCCCAAAGTGTAAACACTTACTGGATGTACCTCTAAATATCTGAGAATCCATTTGACTGCATTCCAATGCTCAATACCAAGGTGACTCATATATCATCTAAAAACTCCCACTATGTGTGCAATGTCTAGCCTAGTACATACCATAGCATAGATTAAGCTCCCTATAGCTGAAGCATAAGGTACCTTAGACATTTTAGCCTCCTCTTCTAATGTCTTAGGACACATCTCCTTCGTCAATTTCAAATGACTAGGCAAAGGTGTGTTGACAGCTTTGGCATTCTCCATAGAGAAACATTGCAACACCTTCTCAATATAATCAGCCTGAGATAAAGTCAACTTCCTATTTTTCCTATCTCTGCAAATGTTCATACCAAGGATTTTTTTTCTGCCCCCAAATCCTTCATAGAAAATGAATGTGCTAACTGTTGTTTCAATCCCTTAATGTGATTCATGTTATACATACCTACAAGCATATCATCAACATATAAGCATAAAATAATGTAGCTATCATCATCCAACCTCTTAAAATAAACACAATGGTCAGAATGACACCGAGTGTATCCATGCTCATTCATAAAAGTGTCAAATTTAATATACCATTTCTGAGGGGTTTGCTTAAAGTCGTATAAACTTTTATGCAATCTTTACACCAAACTCTCCTTACCCTTGACCTCAAATCCTTTTGGTTGTACCATATATATTTATTCATCCAAATCACCATGAAGAAAATTTGTTTTTAACTTCAAGCTACTCTAAATGCAAATCTTCATCAGCCACAATACTTAAAATAGTACGAATAGAAGTCATTTTAACAACTGGAGAAAATATCTCATCAAAATCAATGCCCTTTTTTTGTGTAAATCATTTTACTACTAATCTAGCTTTAAATATTTTCTTACCTCCATCCTCTTCTTTCAACCTGTAAACCCATTTTTTCTATAAGGCCTGTTTACCTGTAGGTAACTTGCATAAATTCCAAGTTTGATTTTTTTAGCAAGGACTCCATTTCCTCTGTCATTGTAGACTCCCACTGAATCTTGGTATCCACCTACACAGCTTCATTATAACATTCAGGTTGACCAGCATCTGTTAACAAAATAGAATACAAAGAGGGAGAGAATATTTATGGAGCTCTACTTAGCCTTGTTGACTGTCTAACATTCATTGGGGTTTGTGGTATTTTTTGTTGTTGTTGTTGTTGCGGAGCATAAGGAACTACTGGAACATCATCTTTTGGAGTATCATCCAGTACTACATAATCATTTTCTTTCTTCTCATGCTACTGCAACATATCTTTGTACAACACTTTCTCATTGAATATGACATTCCTGCTTCTTACAATATTATGATTTTCAAAATTCCAAAGCCTATAACCGAATTCATCAATGCCATATCCAACAAATACACATTTCCTTGACTTAGCTTCCAGCTTGGTTCTATTTTCAAAATCTATATGTGCAAAAGCTACACAACTGAAGGTTTTGTGAAAAGAATAACTCGCATTCTTACCAGTCCATGCTTCCTCTAGAATACCACAATCCAAAGGAGTAGAGGGGCCTCTATTGATTAAATAAATAGTAGTGTTTATAGCCTCTTCCCACATGTTTAAGGGAAGCCTATCATGAAAACTCATACTCCTTGCACGCTCCATTATTATCTTGTTCATGCGTTCAACCACTCCATTTTCTTGTGGAGTCCTAGGTACAGAGTTTTGCCTATGAATACCATTAGAGGAACAATAATCTTTAAATTATGTGTTGCAATAATCACCACCATTATCAGATCTGAGACATTTTAGCTTTTTACCAGTCTCATTCTCAACCAAGCATTTCCATTTCTTAAAAGTTTGAAATACATCAGATTTCTATCTAAGGAAATAAATCCATACTTTTCTTATTGCATCATCTATAAATGTAACATAATACAAAGAGCCACCAAGGGAAGATACCTGAGTTAGTCCCCATACATCTGTATGCACAAGCTCTAATTTCTCATTTTTCTTTTCCTTCCCACTCTTCACAAAACTAACTCTCTTTTATTTTCCATACACAACTCTCACAAAAATCTATATTGACACATTTCAGACCAGATAAAACTTTCTTTGAATGAAGTAATTCCATATCTTTTTCACTCATGTGCCCAAGTCTGTTGTGCCAAAGTGTTGTGTCAAAATCTACAGCAACGGGTTAATGTTCTTCCTGCTCAACAACAGCCACTGTTCCTGAACATTCATTATCTTCTGAAACAATTAAAGTAGAAAGAACAGTATGACCTATACAAATATATAAGGTGCCTACTTTTACACCTTTTTCTACTACTAAGGAACCTTTTGAAACCTTCCAATTTCTATCATTAAAAGTAACTGTGCAACCCTCATCACCCAGTTGCCCTGCTGAAATTAAATTCCTACTCAGCCTTGGAACATATCTTACCTCTTGTAGTAGCCAATAATTCCCATTCTACAACTTAATCTTAATTTTTCCCTTTCCAACTATCTAAGAGGGTTCATTATCTCCCAAATAAACTAGCCCAAAATCCCCTTGGACATAATCAATAAAGTAACCTCTATGGGGTGTAGCATGAAATGAAGCCCCAGAATCTAAAACCCATGAATCATCAATACTTTCTAAAGAAAGAATCAAAGCATCATCTTTAGATTTATTACTTACCACATTTACCTCCTTGTTACCTTCTTGTTTTACTCCTTTATTCTTCTGAGACCAGCAATCTTTCTTCTTATGACCCTGGTTTTCCACAGTACCGGCAATCGTTTGGCCCTTTGGATTCGGACCTCTTTCCCTTTGATTTTCCTCTTGATTTCCCATGATTTTTGGAGTTGTTTCCTCTCTCATTGGTTCTACCTCTACTTTGTGTGTTTAAGACACTACCTGATGTGGATCCACCTGAGCTTTTCTTACGAATTTCCTTACTCATAATAACACCAATAACATCATCAAATTTTAGGGTATTAGAACAAAAAATAGAGTTACTAACAGCCATTACCAAGCCATTCTAGCTTTCAAGCAAAGAACACAAAATCAAGAGAGCCCTGACTTCTTCATCAAAAAAGAACATTGACAAAAATTTAATTGACTAGTAATTGTATTAAACTCATTTAAATGATCATCGACTGACCCACCTTCCACCATTTTCATATTAAACAAACTCTTCAAGAGAAATACCTTATTTGAAGTGGAGGGCTTTTCATACAACTTTGCTAGGGTTTGTATCAAAACTTCAGTCGCCGTTGCTTGTGTAATATTGAATGCCACTGATTGTGCCAAGCATAATCAAATACTACCAAGAGACTTTCTATCAAGAATCTTCCAGTCCTCATCAGAAATGCTTGCTAGTTTCTTGGCTTTTCCTTCCAATGGCTGCCATAGATCCTTCTAATAGAGATAGTCCTCCATTTGTATTTTCCATAACTAAAAGTTCTACCCATTAAACTTGTCAACTTTCAACCTACCCTCATCTTCCATTGCTCCCACTCAACCGTGAGACTCCCACTAAACTGTGAGATCTTCCTATAGAGGATAACTGAAAAACAACCTCACTCTGATACCACTTGTTAGGATTAACAAGATAGAAATAATAATTACATGCAAAAATAACCAATATCAGAAAACAATAAACCACCTAGAAGAGAACACAAGACACAAAGATTTAAGGTGGTTCACCCAATCCCTGGGCTACGTCCACCAACAACGAGTCCAATATTATTATTATCCAGTGATTACAACCTGATTATAATTTATATTCCCTTACAGCTCAATTCTGCCACAAGTACTAAAACCATCCATAATGAAAACCCTATTCCTAAGCCATATTATACAATATTTTGTTGCTTTAGGGTTAGAATGAGTTACAACATGTCGGCCCAAAATTAGTCAAAAAGTGTACAATAATTTCTTGATCAATCACCAAAAGCTAACAAGAATCCATCAAGTAACGACATCATCTCTGAGCCATCTATTTTATGGAGGATCTGATCCATCATAGGTAAAGCAAAGTTGTCTTTCAAACTAGATTGGTTAAGGTTTCTGAAATCCACACAAATCCTAATTTCTCCATTTTAGTTATGCACAGGAAAAATATTAGCCACCCATGTTGAGTGGTGTATCAGGAATATTATGCATGCCTAAAGCATTTTATCAACCTCCCTGAAAATAGCATCAACTACCTTTGGATTATAAGTCCTTAACTTCTGTCAAAAATGGGACGTCTTGGGTTTCAAAGGAATATGGTGTGTGAAATATCCTTCTCAAAAATTCTTTAGATCGTCGTAGGACTAGGGAAAAACATATTTGTACTCTCTCAATAGCTTTATGAAGTGATTTCTTTCATCAACGTCATAGCATACCCCTAATTTTACTAACTTAGGATTTTTCCCATCTCCAATGTTTACTTTTTCATATTCATCGGAAGGGATATCGTCTAATTTTTCAGCTTGATTTATGAAACAATCTCTTCTATCAAAAAAATTCTCAAGTTCTACCAATCCATTAGGTATATAATTTCCTTTGAGTTGGAGGACTCCTTTTGGAAAGCTAGTTTCTTTATTCAAGTAGAATTCATGACATTCAGACTTTGAACCTTTGATTAATTAGTAGAAAACTTATCCAAACCCTACAAAAACTCATTTATGTGTGCATCATCTCTAAAGACTTGCTAGGATTGGGCATTGTCGGGCACACTAGGCATGTGTATTACTTCAATAGTATAACAATTCTCAATGAATTTTGGATGTGGGATTAGCAGAGAAGTTGATCCTACAAGAGCATCGGCTCTTGAGTTGTATTCTCTTGGGACATATTCAATTGAAAAGGCATCAGACCATTCTACTTTGTCCCATACTCAGTTTCTATAATGTTTCAGTCTCTCGTTCTTGAAAACAAATAAGTTTGTAACCTACTTTACAATTAGTTTTGCATCCCCACGAGCTTTGAGTATCTTAATACTTTTTTTTTCACTTCCTCAAGCCCTAACAACAGAGCTTCATATTTTGTTGTATTGTTTGTATTCTCAAATTCAAGCTTGAATGAGGAACGGAATTTCTTTCCAAGAGGAGAAATAAGTACCACACCCGCTCTCGATCCTGTTGTAGAAGAGTTTCCATCAAATTCAAGAACCCAATGGATGTCTTCATCTATAGATTCAGGACCTGCAACATCACTTTCAGGCATAATAACATAGTTAGCAAAATCTGTTTCCTGGTATAAGGTTTGGATTTGGGATCTTCTCAAGGAAAAATAGCATATTTGGATTTGGCTTGAGGAAGAAAAGTGACTTTCTTTTTTCCTATAGGAACAATGGCTTGAGACCAATCCAATTTTATCTCACCACCTAAGTCCCTTCAAAAGGTTCGACTCGATAGAAATACATAACTGGTTGGGATGTCTGCAACTAAAATAGTCAGCTCCAATCTTTTTTCAAGGAAGGTTGCCAATGAGACTTGTGCATCCTTGATCTAACTTACAAGTGGGACTTGCTTTGAATCCATAGAGTAGCATCTACCGAAAGTGACTGTCATAGGGAGATCCAATTCTTTGGCTATAGAAGAAGACATGATATTGTTGGAAGCACTAGAATCTATGATACAATTGTTCATTTTGAAACCATGAATAAACAAGGATACATAAGAAGGATCTAGTTTCAATCTAGGAATGGTAGCATAGGTTAGATTTTATACCTTCTTTTGTTTTGTTTTTGCCTTTTCAATTTCATGCTTTCCTTTTAAACATACATTATTATAATTTGTAAGAGACAGATACAATGGAAGGGCCTTTAACATAATCAACCAACTTATCCAATTCATGAGGATTCATTTTTAAGTAATCCGCAGCGGAAATTTGAATTCTATAAGATTTACAAAAATCAACTATGTTAAAGGGGATTTTAGGTTCAGACCTCTTCAAAACTTAAACTTTCAGGGTGACCACCTTTTTCACTTTAGGAGTTTCATTGGCTTGACTTCTGCTATATTTTTCTTGTGGTGCAACTAAGGGCACAGTTTCCTGATTATTCGCCTTTCCTTCGTGTTGGCTTCTAGTCAAGACTAAACAAGAAGGATCCTCTAAAGTTATCAATATCTCACCACCTCTTTTGAAATCTAATTCGTACTCTAGATAGTAACTTACAGAATCACCAGGTATTTCAAAGGATACATCTTCAACGGTCAATTTTGTTGTAGCCTCCTTTTCATCTTCTAGTTGTTCATGCCGTACATTTTTAGGACATGTATCTCCCTCATGCTCATCTATGAGATGAAAAATACACATATTTCTTTTGCCAGGTGGGGGTTCAATTTAAAGCCTTTTTTGTGCAGGAGGTAAGTTGAATTATTTTCTAGTATTTGGGATCCCTTGGTTTGGATATTTACGTGGAATATCTAGATAGGGAGTTGTAGTTTTATGCAACTATCATTTTATTGTTATCAAGTCATTCATTGGTGTCTGTATCACTGGGTCTAATGGTGATGAAGTAGAGGCCTGAGAACTGGGTGTTGGAACATCCTTTCTCCATTTTTCGGTTGTAATTAAATCATCTTCTAACTCAATGGAAAGTTCTTGAGTGGCATCTAGAGTTTTTGGTCTAGCTCTTTTCAAAGGAAAAGCGACATCAGGTGGCATAGCATTCAAAAAGAAACCCTTTTGGGTTTCATCATTAGGTCTGCTTGCAGACAGAATCTTTAGAAGGGATTTGTTGAATCTTGCTATGAATTCTTGCATGGGCACTTGTACCTATTTCTTCATTTGACTCAACTGTATCAGGAGTGAGTTAGCATCATCATCTGATTTGAACCTAGCTTCAAAAGCCATTTTCATAGTGTTTTAGTCAGTGATTGATGCATGAGGTAGGTTATGGAACCAATCTAAGACTGCATCAGTCAGGGTCTAAACAAACAGCCTCACGGCCACATCTTGGATAGCTATGGCCAAAACTCCACATGCTATGTTAAAATTGTTTAAATGATCCTCAGAGGATTTCTTCCCATCCCCACTAAATTTGGGAAGAATATCTCGACCTTTAGGTAACTTTCCCAAATTTTCTCCTAGACTCAAAGGGCCTACAGCAACACCCCAGGGTTGATTTTGGGCCATGGAGGGGAAAATAATATTTTGTGGTTGTAGATTTATGAAAGAAGGCACCAAAGTTCTTGGTGACACCAAGGATTGAAATGAAAAATGTGTAGGAACTATCTTGGTGGGAGAATAAGGTCTACTAATTTTCTCTTACCACCTTTCTTTAGAGGGAGTTTGGGGTTTAAAGTCAAGTCTTGACAAGTCTTCAAAATATGTGTCTATTAGACCTTTTTCCTAGTCCCCTCTAGTGTATCTCTTATCAAAACTTTGATTTAGTTGGCTCCAGCTATTATGTTTATAGAAATGGTTTCATGGGAAATAGGTATTCCCCTTAATATTTCACCAATTTCTTCCTCTCTTTCAAGAACTTGTTCAACCTGAAGATATTGTCGATTATTTCTTCTATTTACCCAAGCACATGTGTTAAGGTATGAAATGAGGTCTTCTTGTGTGTCTTGGAAACCCAAATTTGGTTGTAACATAGGTTTCTCATTCACAATAGGCAAAACCATTTTACCATAGCATATGAATATCTGATTCCCCAGTAGAGTCGCCAAAAACTGTTAGTGAACAGTTTTTCCCTTTCTAAAATTAATTTAGTTGATTCTCATAAAAATGAAAAAAAATATTACAACACTAACAATTGAGTTTCTATAATAGAAAACTCTCTCCAGTTTTTCAAGGTGTAGATACCTTTCTAGAAGTTATTCAATCTAATCTTATTGCAAAAGAATATAATTCATGGGTATTTTTAACCAAAAAATACGAAGGTAAAACACTCAATTCATGAATGTGCAATCTTAAAAACCATTCAAATCTGATGACAATAACTATCCACATGATTATAACTAATAATATTTAATGACTCATCTTTGTTGCTTTAGATAAAAACAAACCCATATGACAAAATAAAGCACCTTACATATAATCTATTTCCATAGGAAAATGAACCATATGCATTAATGAACTATAATATTCACCACTCAGACAGCCTTGTATATAAACCCGTAAGATTATGTATATATTTCATCATATCAGTTTATCAAAAATGAAAGCATAGATATCTAAAAATTAGTTTCTAATATCTCATAGAGCCGACCTTAAATCAATTTTTAGTTTTCTACATAAATAGCTACGCAACACTAGAAATAACCATAGTTAAAATTACTCCACCAAGAGTAGATAGTTTTCAGTTATCATAACCAACTTCAAAGCATAAAAGGAAAGAAATTGAACTATGGCGTCTAGCTCCTACTAAGTGTGTACAAGTGTCCATGACCCCTAAGATGGCGAAATAGAAACCAGTCGAGCGAATTTCTATTTTTCATAAGCAGAAGTAAATGCAAAGATGATCTGTTGATGTGGAAACAAAAGGTATGTGATCATTTGCTTCCATACTTCTTTATCTTTACGAATATGTGTGACATTCTCATCATGCATCTCCAAGTGCTTCTGATTGATTATCAGCATCGTCTCCCTCCAGGCAATCTTGGAGAATTCTTGTTCAACTAGTATCTTTGCTTCCTTCAACTCATCGAATTTCACCTGCAGATATTTAACAATTTCTTCACCTAGCCTGATTAGATTCTCTTATGTTTTATCACATTGCTTGAAGAAAGTTATCTTTCTTCCAATACGTTTTATCCCATCACAAAGAAGAATCATGCAATTCAAAGGTTGGCAAATGATTTGCTTGCTCTCAAAAAGAAAATAGCTCAAGGTATGTTCTTTGTTCCTCACAAGGATGTAGAAAGGACACCCCTTCCAACTATTTCTCATAGTCCTGCCATTGAGAATCAACAAAGATTAGTTTCATAATCAAAGAAGTTTTCTATTGAGGCACCATCAATAAAGGCAACAACAAAGCATTCTGAATACGAGGCTGGTGATCTTGTTATTCTCTTCCAGGAAAAAGAAGAAAAATTAGTTGGTGACTCTTATTTCTAGTTCACATGGTCTCAGAAAGTCATTGATGAAAATCAGAAAGATGAAATTCATTCTTCCAATGTTCAAGCAAATGAAGATGATCATTTTGTTAGACATGAAAATATGAGAATGCATGAAGGTCTCAGTCAAGCTGAAAATAGTGCATCTTCATTTCAAGGTCATGAATTTGAACGAGTGTTGCATGAAAATTTTACCCCAAAACTTGATGACAATCTTGTCATGAACATCATAAGGGAATTTTATTCAAATATTGAAGACAATTCTCTTATGTCTAAAGTTTGTAACTAGGATGATGTAGAAGGAAGCAATGAGGTAACCTATCCTGATCAGCTTGAGAATGTCATTATTGATGAGCTAGTCAAGCAAGATACAACATGCAAGAAAAGTTTATTCTTTGTACAATCAATGGGATGTCCAATAAGACATATGGCTTGGTTGGAGGCTAATGGACAGCTAGATATTCCACATGTACTTGAACATGAAGATACAATTGAAGAAAAGGCTAAACATACATTTCCAGTTCAACAGGAGCCATTTCAATTCATGGACCTATCTTGGAGAAGCAGTACATATGACTCATCTCAAAAAGGTGAAATTATTCATCTCTTCCAAGAGGTGTTACATTAGGCATTGACGTCATTGTTCCAGTGGTTTGTTCTCCATCTATACAAGGTTTCCTGTAAACATGCAAGGTACTGCAAGTTGCTGAAAAAAGGTAGCTATTTTATTGAACCAGTAAATGGTTTCATCTGAAAAGTTGCATTGTTGGCTAGTTTTAATTAGGTAGGTTTTTCTTTGTTTTCAATAAGTGCATTTGCACAAGTTTGTTCTAGGTTTTCTTTGTGTCGGTCACGTCATTCTTTTTGAGTCTTTTTTGTTTTTAGTCGCCTGACTCTATAGCCCAATGCAGTGGATAAAGGCACTTAGAGAACTGGATTCTATGTCACTCTTTGTTTCCAAGAACAAACGAGTAACATTCCCCAAACATAACCAGTTGTTATCCTGCATTTTGTGACCACAAAATGTAGGTAACGGTACAAAACTCCTGAACTTAGTTTCATGCTTCTCTATGTTGATTAACTATTTAATTAGTCAATATTGATCGATCAGTTGATCTCAATATGATTAGTGAATCCTTTTGTTGAAGGTTTTCGTCAAGTCTTTTTTCATTTTTTCAATTTGTCTTCCTATACTTGATTTTTTAATCCTTTGGTGTCCTTTAGTGTGTTTTCGAGTGTGTTTTTAGTTGTTTTTGGTCTTTTTGTTTCGTCCAATCTCTTGCTTTCAGTTTTCCCTTCGATTTGATCTGTTGTAGGGCTTAATCGGACTTGTCAATCAAAAGATATGGTCATATAAGTTCCCAAAAAGTGGACTCTCCAAGCTTAACTGCATATTTAAAAAAATAGATATTATTTTCTATAGTTGAGTTGCACTTTTTGAAAAATATAACATAAATTCAATTTATGTTATGTTTTTAAGTTACTTTATCACTAAAATTTATCACTTAAGTGATTATAGTGCACTTTATGTTATATTTTGATGTTGAGTTGCTTTTAAATATTTCACTTAAGTGACTTTATTACTTTATAGTTCTATTTTAATGTTGAGATTTATTTTATGTTTTAAATCAACATATAAGTTAATATTGCTTTATAAAATAATGTTTGCGCATTATATATTCATATATTTAGTGTAAATAGTTATTTTGGACCCCTTAAGTGATATTACACTCAAGATTTAATTAGACATGTGCTAAATTGTTCACTTAAGTTGTGTATAGCAACAAGATATCTATAATTTCCTACTTTTATGTAATTGCATCTCTAGAGTCCACTTTACATGTGTAAAGGCTAAAAACTTGTAAAAAGCATGTCATTGCATATATATGCAATCTCCTCTAGAGAGTGAGATTTGCATATAAAGTGAAAAATAAAACGTGTAATTGCATCTAGAGAGTGAGATTTGCATATAAAGTGAAAAATAAAACATGTAATTGCACCTAGAGAGTGAGATTTGCATATAAAGTGAAAAATAAAACATGTAATTGCATCTAGAGAGTGAGATTTGCATATAAAGTGAAAAACATGACATGTACATGCACTCCAAGAGTGCGTTTTGGCTAGGAGGTCATATTTGAGACAAAAATATGCCAAAATATGCCATGTGTATGCACTCCAAGAGTGTGATTTTAGAAAAGGGCATCAAAACATGCAAAAATATTACATGTTATTGCATCCCAAGACTCTATTTTTGCTGAAGAATGCATTTGAGACTTAAAACATGCCAAAATAAAACATGTATATGCATGCTAAGAGTCTAATTTTGGCTGGGAAATTTCTTCCAAGTCATTTACATGCAAAAATGTTACATGTATAGCATCTAAAGGTTGCATTTTGGCTTTATATCATTCACAAATGCATTTTCAACCAAGAATAACACATGCATATGCATCTTGAGAGTATATTTTAGCTAGAAGTCATCATTTAAGCTATAAACACTCAAAAAACATTGCATGTTATAGCATTGAGAGACTGCATTTTTGGTTGAGAGTCTCAACAAAAGGATTTGTTTGTAAAATAAACCATGCACATGAATCTCTAGAGTCTGTTTTTACCTCCATATGCATTCGTCATCCTTCCAAGAACAAGTTTTGTGCATTCTCAGCTAAGAACAACTCATGCAAGGGCATCATTTGAATGCATTTCTCATCAAAAATGCCCAGCAAGCTTGTTCTTGGTAAATCATTTTGCTTTGGAAGGTTTTTGCAAGTTGTTTTTGATCAAATGCATATAAAAACATGGCATGTTGTTGCATCTTGAGATCATTATTTGAAACTTGGAAATGGTCAAAGGTTTTTGAGTTGTTGGATTCAAATACACTTCAAGAGTCTAATTTTGGAGAAAACAAAGTCATTTCAACTTCTATTTCTTCCATTTTTGGCTCATTGAGCTCCAAGTAAGTGAATGTATTTATTTTTGCTTATGTGTTTCACTTATTTTCTGACATTTTTGCATTATATGGCTCATTTTTACCCATTTGTTCAAGTGCAGCCCATGTATTTTGTATTTTGTGTTTCAATAAGTTGAAATCTTCTCTTAGCCAATGCATAAAAATCATCCAACACTCAAAAATGGATTTGCATGTAGAAGAATTTATTCAAGTTTGTCATGTTTGAATCAATAGCAAGAGGTATGTTTTTGTTTTTGTTTTTATTTTCTTGCTTGTTTGTTGCTTGTGTTGTTTCATTTTTTGAACAAAGTTGAAGTCATTCCCTCAATAATGAAAGTGCATACATGCTTTCTTCATTTATGCCAATTCATCCTTCATTCCCCAACACATGTGATTGCATCTTCCAAGCTCATTACATGTAAAAATGTGTCATTTTCACTACATGTAATTACCTCTAAAGAACCCAATTTCGATCAAAGGTCACTCTTTTAGATACCAAAATTATCATTTACACATATCCATGTACTTCCAACTTGCATTATTGACCATACAAACAAAGCCCCACATGAAATCCATCTCCATACGTCCGATTTTACTTCTATTTGCCCACATACATGTGCTATTTGTTTCATTTCCATCCAACACATGTGTTCTATGAGTATCTAATCAATTCTCCAAACACCTTGTTCTCATAGATCTATCATTGTAAACCAAATCCTAACCCTCTCATGGATCTAATCTTCAAAAATAATGTATCTACCCTTTGGAATTTCCATGTTGCAGCACAGGATATGTCAGCACCATCAAAATTCAAAGGAACGATGAAATATCAATATGACAAAGAGTTGGCTCATACCAAAGCCTCACTTGTTTCATCAACTCTTGATCAACTCTCAGATACAGACATTGGGTATGTTGACATGACCAATTTCTTGCAAAGGCTCGACAAAGTCCAGGGAATGGAAAAGCTTTTGGCAAAGCTACAAGGGGATCTGGAGAGCTGTCAAACAGTAGAAGTGGACATCACCAACAATCTCAGGCAAATAGGATGCAAGGTTCTTACCAAAAATGATAACCTCTTCACTGAAGAAGAAATTATTACAGAATACACCAACAGAGTTAATGTTGATTTTGATTCTGGAGAATTTGGAGCATAGATGGTGAACCAATTTTCTGCATATAAATGTGTGGCAAAACACTTAATAGAGTCTCTTGCAGATAATTACAAAATTTTAAAATCAATACATATGAATGTAATCATGGTTGAAGCCATTTTAGAGACAATGAAGATTCCAGATCTTCATATGGTTCATGATTGTATTGCCAAATATAAGGCCTTCCTTGACTATTCCAAGGATTGATTCACCTTTCTTCACCTTTTCATTCTTTTTAGATTGGAGAAGATGAATTTCATGCAATGCAATTACATGTAATTCGATTGCATGTTCTCATGACATGTAATCCAATAATTCTTCTCACCTAGTTTTACCAGGTCAAAGTGGTTGAGTTGCTCCCACTTTTTCCTCCTTTTTCTCATTTCTTTTCATATAAAAGGAATGCTTCTCTCATTGTAAAATCCATCTTTATTTTATGCGAGAAATCTCTGCCAAACTTGTGCAAGCATAACTGTGATTGTGTAGTACTATTTTGGAGAAAAATAAATAGAAAGAAACAATTGGAGCTGAAGCTTTGACTAAGTGCGATTGTGGTGAATCAAATTGGAAGTTGTGACTACAATTTGGTTTTATTGTCTTTATATTTATGTGATTCTTGTGTTTTATTAAGAGAAAAGTGAATATCAGAAACAATCGGAGCCAAAGTTGTGACTACGAGCGGTTGTGGTAATATAAAACTAGAATTTGTGACTGTAGGTTATATTCCCAACTTATTTTCATGCACTTTATTAGAATAGTTAGAAAGTCTCTACTTCTAGAAGTTTGTGTGCTCCAATGGTAGAGGTATTTCTTATAGAATAGATAAATAGGTCTTAGAGCCAAGTCGGTATGCATTTCAATCAGCCTGTGAGTTGGTGTTGGTTGATCAGTATCATTGTTTCCAACTTTAGATACAAGTGTAGTTTAGATATTAAAGTGTTTCCCATTACTCGTTCTTTTGGTAAGTGGATTCCTTCTTGAAAGATAAGAAGAAGGAATATTTGTAACATTCTATTTTGATAATCTCTTAACTTATTTCTTACCTTGAGTTGATCCAAGTAACGGTGAGAGGGGGATCCTTCCCTTTAAGGTAGGAGAGACATTGTCTCATACGTTGTGGTTGGTATCCCTATTTTGTAACTGAATTTTTCCCCAAAACTGTCAATTGCAAAATATCCACCCAACAAGTTGAAGGAGAAAATAGATAGAGTTTTGGTTACACTAATTCACCTCCCCCCTCTCAGTTTCATCTAGCATTAACACACAAACAAATCCTAGCAAACATATTAGGGAATTCTTTGCAAGCTTCATAGAGATCGCTCACAACGAAACATACCTCATGTGGTTGTTTCATCAAAGTCTAGTGAGACCAGCAATGGAATGGTTCTCGCATCTACCTCATCGCATTAAAAAATCATCACCCACTTCCATCATAACATAGAGTGAAAATTTAGTATCAAGGACCTCTCTGACACAAAATAGAAAGAGGGTGAATCCTTCTCCAACTTCTTACAAAGATGGAGAAGTATAGCTAATCAAATTCTGTATAATGTTCCTGAGAAAGATCTCATCGTCATGTTCTCGGATAACCTCATCTTGGACATGGCTTGCACACTCAAATTATAAATCACCCAAACTTTCAAAGAATTGATTGAGAAGGGAATGTGATGCAAGTAATTAAAAATCAAAAGGGGAATACTTTCTAACCATAACTAATATAATACCACAAAACCTCCCATGAAAAAACCATGTGGTGTAATAAAAAAATGTCACCAATGATGTCATCACAAATGTGAAAATGGTCAATTACATCCAACCTAAACTCAGTCTAAAAGTGGCACATGTGCAAATTTGAACCCTAGTAACATACCTATGAAAAATGCACAAATGACCAACTTATCACAATCCAACACATAATGACCTTTAAGACATCCATTCCCAAAATGAGAATACACATCATTGGGAGAACCCATCAAATCAACACTAAAGAATTTAATCCAAATGAATTTGATCGCTTTTCTTGAGATAAGAGAATTTGAGCATAGTGTTGTTAAACCTAAATGGTGCAAGGATAATAATTTTTGCAAATACCATTGAGTTAAAGGTCATAAGACATCAAATTATTATAGGCTCATGAACATAATACAAGATCTCATCGAAAAGGGTCAAATTGATGTCAAAAATGCAAAGCCAAGGTAGAACACAGATCATACACTCTTTAAATATCCCTTGCAAATTCATAATAAAGGGAAAGCCCCTATGTTTGATAACCAATCCAATCAAACCATGTATATCCTTCATCATATAATGTGATAAATTGCATCAACCCAGCCAATGACAAAATCGCAACTATCACTATAAAAGGCAACAACTTTGATTGTGTTGTAACCACTTGTCATTCCAAGGTTGTCCTATAAGGGGCACCTTCAACTTCCTGCTACACCTCCTAATCCACAATACAATCTGTTGGATCACCTCAAGCACACACCTATCCATATATCCATTTTTTAGCCCTTGTGCATATCCCCATTGCACAAGAAACCCTTGGATCAAGCCCTTCAAAATGTAGTTGTCTCAAGGGACATAACCCCCAAACAATTTCAAATGATACTTAACTAAATCACCTCCCAAAAGTGTGCTACATTCACAGATCATGATGTACCCCCACATAAGCCTCTATCTAATGATCCTTTCAATCTACAAATGCAAGTGTACAAACACACAATCTAACGAGTCCTCATAGATGGCGGAGAGGGACTAAATATTTGTACCTTAAAAGTCATAAAAGCCTTGGGGTACTCGGATTCAAGTTTTGAAATAACCAAAAGAATAAACACAAGAGCCTATGATGAATTAGAGAGATCTTCAAAAGGGGTCCTTGTCTTACCCATAAAGGTAGGACTAATTGTCAATAATACAGCATTCCAAGTCTTGGATCTAGAACTAGGATACAATATGCTTCTAGGATGTCCTTGGATACATGAGATGTATGTAGTACCTTATACTTACCACCAATGCATTAAATTTCATCTTCAAGGCATGGAAATCATTATAGAAGGAGATCCCAATTTGTTTCAATATTACAATAACTTAAAGGGTAACACTGAATACCAAGTACCTATGAATCAAGAAGCACATCCACTATCTACTTCTACTTCAATCTCCAAAAAGACACCAGAATCGGAGATAAAAATATCACTCATGGATAAAGGATGTAGTGAGTATCATTGTGAAGAATCCTTCACCATCACCAACCTCCCTCTATCTCCTAAGTCATATGGTCAACCAAGACCCACCCAAATGGTAGAGAATGTTCAAACAGAAGAACCTATCATTTTCAATTGCCCACCCTCCACAACATTCATTAGATGGGGGGAACTAAGTGAAGAATCCATAAAAGGAGATATTAGTGTGTGGTTATACAAAGACCCTCAAGATACACCACCAGTGGAATTACCACTTACTCATTATAGACATGTAACAATTTGGGTATACTGGTACTACAAGTATAGGATCAAAAAATGTCTAGGATTAGAACAAGGAATGGTAGAACCTATTTTACCATGTATAGAGAGAAATAGACAAGGAATAGGATATGATCAATCTTAGTTGATTTTTTCATTCGTAAAGTTTCCACACAACAACAAAAGGTTGTTGAGAAAAACATTGGACAAGGATATGTACATACTCGAATCAGTGGCATACTTCAACAGTTATTACCATGAGAAATGGAAACCGCAAACACATGAGTGTCTCTTGACAAGGAAGCCTTGGTGTATGTTGAAGAAGAGATACCTAATGGGTGTGACACGGATCTAATAAGTATGATTGGGATATCCCTCTTACCACAAGTACCTTTTCCATAGCCAAAATGTTTAACCAACATAACCTGGTATACGAACCTTATGTAGACCAACATGTTGATGTCAATTCCTTGAGTCATCTATCCACCTCACATTAACAACTTTTTAGAACCATTACTTTCATTCCCTTATCTCACACTGAGCCTAAACCTAGTAATGACTTATGCTTGATAAACCCTAAACTTATTGATTGGAGCCAACAAGGACAACTTGACATAGACATCTTTGAGAATGACAAGGTCATTGCTGAATTCTTAGAACTTTGATAAGGTATACTATTAGGATATCACAAAGAAGAATTCACTATAGATCTAGATAGAGAAACATAATTTGGGGAGGCAGTTCCTCTTTCTAGCCAACAAATAAAAAATAAAAATAAAAATGAAAAGTCATCTGGTGAAAACTGAAATCCATCTTTTGACTGTGAAATGGTAAAAATAAATGGTGTATGTTCTAGTGAAAACCTCTCTAAGGCACTAGAAGATGGAAGGTTTGAACCTCTCCCCATTGATGAAGAAAAGTCAGCGTAGTTAGCAAAGAAAATACATGAAGCAAACGTAGGCGATGAAAAAAACCCTAAGAAAATCTATCTGTAAAAATCTCTCCCCATAAGAAAGGGAATATTTCATAAGCTTCTTCAAAGAAAGACAGATAAAATTTTCTTGTTCATATGCAGATATTCCAGGCTTGGATCCAAGATTAGTGTTTCATCATTTGTCATTGTTATCTAGTATGAAGCTAATTAAATAGAAACCCAGAAAAATGCATCCCCACATAGCCTTGTTAGTTAAAGAATAATTAAAGAAACACCTGGATGCAGGATTCATCAAATCCATCAATTATGTTGAATGTATTTCTAACCTAGTTCTTGTAAAAAAACCTAAGGAGATATTTGGATATGCACATATTTCAGAGATTTAAACAAGGCATTTCCTAAAGATGAATTCTCGCTACCAAATATTGACATGATAGTAGACTTAACAGAAGGGCATCAGATGTTATCACTGATGAATGGTTTTTCAGGTTATAATCAAATAAAAATAGCTCCAAAGGATCGTCATAAAATAACATTCGCATGTGCATGGGGTACTTACTACCGGAACGTGATTCCTTTTGGCTTAAATAATGTTGGTGTCACATGCCAAAGAGCCATGCCTACTATATTCCATGATATGATTCATAAAACCATGGAAGACTAAGTTGATGATATGCTAAAAAAATATCAATTAAGGAAAATGCATATGCAAATATTGAGCCCCATATTTGATAGACTGCAAGAATTTAAGATTTGGCTAAATCCTAAGAAATGTGTCTTTGGGGTAAATTCAGGAAAACTCCTAGGATTCATTGTACCACACAGAGGCATAGAGGTGGATCCACCTAAGGTAAAATAAATTCTATACATGCCTCCTCCTAAACACTTAAAATAACTCAAAGGTGTGCAAGGAAGGTTGCAATCAATCTGGTGATTCATAACACAACTAGCAGACAAATTCCATCCATTCCAACATTTTCTACATAAAGGAGTCACTTTTAGATGAATAGATCAATGTCACAAATAATTTTAGGCTCTTAAGGATTATCTATTGAGTTCACTAGTCTTGGTACCACCTACACTAGGGAAGTCTCTTCTATTGTACATATCAGTAATAGAATTGACATTGGGTGCCATATTAGTACAACATGATGATCAAGGGAGAGAAAGGGTTGCATACTATATTAGTGGAACACTAGTAGGGTATGAGTTGAACTACTCACAGATAGAGAAGGCATGCCTTGCATATTTTCTTCTCAAAAGATAAGGCATTATATGTTGAGTCACAAAGCAAAATTCATAGCATATATTGACCCACTAAAATATTTGCTGAGAAAAGTAGCACTTACTGGGAGACTCGCCAAATGGGTCATGATTATTAGTGAACTCAATATAAAGTATGTGGGTCGAAAGGAAATTAAAGGACAAGTGATTATAGATTAGCTATTAGATGCACCTTTACAAGACCATCAACCAATAACATCTGAGTTTCTATATGAATCCATTTTTTCCATAGAAACATCAATGATAGTAGTATGGCAGTTGTACTTTGATGGATCCTTTACTAATCATGGCACGGGGGCAGGAATTATCTTTATCGCCCTACAAGGCAATGCAATTCCTAAATCTTATCGGCTCAATTTTCCATGCACAAACAATATAGTAGAGTATGAAGCCATAGTAATAGGATTGAAGCTAGAAATTTAGTAGAGAATACAAAATATCAAAGTCTATGGTGATTTTCAATTAGTCATTAGCCAAGTAAACAATGACTACATGACCAAGGATGAAAAATTAATCCCCTACAAAAAATATGATGGATCAACTGTGTGCTTCCTTTCAATACATTATCTTTGAATACATTCCAAGGGTTCAAAATAAAGTTACAGATACAATGGCTACAATAGCATCTCTCGTCAACATGTTAGATAATAAAACAATGTTCAAGTTCCTGGTTGAGAAACTCATGATCCCATCATATGATGTATGAATGTCAGAGTCAGTATGTGTCCTTGTTGATTCTAAATCACCCTAGTATAAAGTTGTCTACACTTACCTTAAGGATAACTACCTTCCCCTAGATTTGTCATGTAACCAAAAGAAAAATCTCATTAGACAAGCCTCTAGGTATACCATCATCGCTGATACACTCTATAGAAAAGGTCTTGGTGGAATGCTCTTAAGATTTCTTAATTCAATATAAGTCTAAACAACCTTGCATGAGGTTCATGAATGTGTCTGTGGCGCCTATTAGAGTGGTAATACTCTAGAAAAGAAGCTCCTAAGAACATGGTACTACTGGATGACTATGGAAATAGATGCTTACAAGTATGTGCAATGATGCAGAAAATGTCAGGTACATGGAGATCTCATACATGCACTATCTCATGAGCTACAACCTATAACATCACCATGGTCATCCTCACAATGGGCACTCAACCTAGTGGGTAAAATTCATCCAACCTCTTCAAATGGACACAAGTTCATTCTAACTGCCACATAATACTTCACTAACTAGGTAGAAGCAATACTTATGACCAATATAACCACCAAACAAATATCTAAATTCATCTTGAATTATCTCATTTGTCGATACAATATTCCCAAACTATAGTCATAGACAATGGACAACCTTTCAAGAATCAAGAGATAAAGGAACTGTGTGCTCAATTTCACATAGAATGTCATTTTGAAACTCCATACTATCAACAAAGTAATGGCCAAACTAAGGAAACCAATAAAAAAATTCTCAAGATACTAAAAAAGGTTGGCAATGACACCGATTGCGACTAGCACCTACAACTTAGTCTTTCCTTATGGGCATATGTAACATGTATCTACACTCCAATGAGCTCCTTATTTTGTCATGTATGGATCATAGGCAGTTTTACCCATCAAGTTTGAGTTATTGTCTCTCAGATTGACTTTGCAAAATATCATCAAGGATGAAGACTATAGGGTGGTCAGGCTAAGTGAGCTAGAATTGTTGGATGAAAAGTGTCAGAAAGCACTCAATCATTTGTTAGGATATCAAACTCACCTTAGAAGGAGTTACAACAAAAGGGTCAAACCAAGAGCATTCACCTTAGGAGACTTGGTTTTAAAATAAAATCAAAAGAGTCTAGTCAAAAAAGAAAGGATGGGGAAA
The DNA here is from genome assembly GCA_027943335.1 of Chamaecyparis obtusa. Lineage (NCBI taxonomy): Eukaryota > Viridiplantae > Streptophyta > Pinopsida > Cupressales > Cupressaceae > Chamaecyparis > Chamaecyparis obtusa. The sequence continues at coordinate 400,015 of BSBK01008849.1, forward strand.
CTTGAACCAAACCGATTAGGGATTTATGTTATCAAAAAATTCTTTGGAAATGTGGCTTATAAAGTGGCAACATGGGAAGGAAATTAGCTCTCGGATCCCATAAACAGCATCCACATAAAGAAGTACTATATCTAACACCCCAAGTTCAAGCTTGTACATAAATCAAAAAATAAAAATGCAAAAAAATGAGAAAAATATTAAATAGTTACCTCGTTGAAAACTTTGCAAACAGGCACCTTGGAAAAAAAGAAAAAAGAGAGAAAAAGAGAAAAAGGAAAAGACAAACAAATTTCCCTTTGGTGAAAACATGGAAAACATGTGCTATTGGGTTGGTACCTTGGTGAAAACCTGGCAAATAAGCACCAAGTGTGAAGGTCTCACTTCGACATCCACGAACTCAAACAATCACCTTGCACTCAACATGTGCATCCCTAAGTATGCTAACCAATCCCACAAACATTTTCCTTATTTGTGCACACACCATCCTTAAAGTATGCGGGTTCATGAAACTGGGGGCAATAAATATCTTGAAAAAAAAACTAAAAAACCAAAAAATGTCCTTAAAAAATCTAAAAATCTAAAAATGTCATGAAAGATTCTAAAATTTGAACAATGCCTTGAAAAAAGTCAGAAAATGTCTTGAAAAATCCTAAAATTCAAAAAATGTCTTGAAAATAATCTTAAAGATTGTAAAACATCCTGAAGAAAATCAAAAACATTAAAACATACCAAAAATCTTTGCAATAAAATCATCTATGTCATGACAAGTAGAAAGTGACATCAAACATCATAAATCATATCAAAATAATGAGCCTCATAAATCGGCAATAGACTCATTTCAACAATCAAGCCTAGCATCAACCAAATCAATCAATCAAATGAATGTCTTATACAATGAAGTATACAGTCGAAACCAAAAAAAAATGGTCTCTTACGAGTAGTCCATTTCTAGAACCAGACACATCTACATCAACATATATCAATCTAAACAATGATAAGTAAGGTTGTTGACCAAGTTAGGCATGTCTATGTGTTGTCAATTTATCTTTCACAATTGTGTTCCTATCCTCCTAAAGGATACCACCAAGTGGTGAGAGTGGCCAGGATGGATCATAATCTTTTTTTCTTTGTTTGTTGTTTGTGGATCGTTTTGATGAAGTTTTGGGGCAATAATGTTTGTGGTGTATGTGATAGGTACTGTCATTTCTATGGCAGTCACACATACCTCGACTCTAAATATATGAACCCTAGGATGGAGTGAAACATTTCTTATCTATTATTTTTGTGCTCAAACAAATAACATAACAGTGTTTGGATGGTTAAAATTTGGATGCTTCAATATCTCTTTTTTCAAATAAGGCACAGTGATGAGATTGTTGTAAATATTCTACAGACTCGTATTTTCCACTTTTGATAGTCAAATCCTAGTTCACAACTAACTAAGTCTTCTCTTCTTACTAATTCATTCTTCTCTTTTTATTCCTAAGGCCACATTCTTAGATAGGTCATGCATTTTTCATCTAGGTTTGCATAAATCATCAATATTGCATGAAGAAAAACACAAAAACATAGGAAAATTGCAGCTATCATCATCATGTCATAATTATATTCATCTAGAAATCATGTCATAATTTCATTCATATAGAAATCATATCATCATTGCATGCAGCATCATCATATAGAAATAGAACGTTGTCGAATGCTCATTTGGCGTAATTTCACTCAATTTCTCGAGGGGGCATCTAATCCACCTTCTATCATTGAGGCAAGTTGGGGCATGATCTGAATCAGACATTCTTTGACACAACACTCAAAATCACATTGTATCAAAGAGGAGCTAAATGTAGACACCTAAAATTGTCCTACGCTTGCGAATGATCTTTAAATACTAATTTTTCCTCTATTAATTAAAAAGTTTTTAAATTATTTAATTAATTATCACTATTCTTTTAATTAACATTCTTCACCCTAGTACACAAGAATAAAAATAACAGACTTTGTAGATACATGGCTTCTGCCGCTAGGGCTTCCGCTACTGGGACTTTTGGTGTTGTTGCTCCAGCTGCAAGGGCTTTGCTGCCTCTGGAACAGGATGGCCTTGCCGCCCAGGTTGTTCTTGTGTCTCCTGCACCTCAAGTTTGTTCAATGGAGGGCAAGGATGCCCCTTCTGGGATTAACCAGTGTGTCACGGTTCTTGGTAAGGGGGTTGAGTTCTCCTTCTGCTCGCCCTTCTCCAAATGCAGTTGGACTCAAGATTTTTGGTCAGCATTGCTCTTTGGCGGATGTTTATTTCGCTAAGGTAGTCTCCAAGTCAACCACAAGTGGGAATGGAAGGGATTTGGCTTCCTCCATTGCTCCATTTCCTGTAAGTTGCTCTCTCTCTTTTAAGCTTTCATCGGAAGTTGAAGGGGACATGGTGAATAGTATAGATGTCTTTAAATCTCATGGTCTGATTTGCCGCTTTCGAGGATTATGGCCAAGCCTACCACAACTACATGACTGGGTGTCTAGAAGGCGGGAACCTATTTTATCTGATACTATTCATATTTTTCCTATGGCAAAAGGTTTTTTCATAGCAAAATTCGATAATGTTGAGGCTAGAGTTAAGATTTTGTGTGATAACTTCTTTAGCTAGGACGAGGATAAATTTATGCTGATGGTGAAGCCCTAGCATCCTGATTTCTTCCCCTCTGAAATTTTTAGTAAGATCCCTATCTGGGCAAGGCTCCCTAATCTCCCCCTTCATCTAAGGCATGATTTCGTCCAGGAGGAAGTGGGTGAGGCCCTGGGAGATTTTCTAATGCTGGATCATGATTCTTCTAATATTTATCATTCTACTTTTGCATGTATCTTGGTTGAGCTTGATACCTCATTAGGTCTCCCAACTGAAATAAAAAATGAATCCTCCTTGGGTACATGGATCCAGCAACTTAACTATGAAAGTATTCCCTTTAGGTGCATTAATGCTCTAAGACTAGTCACATTTCCCCCCAATGTGGTTTGGACCTTAAGAAGAAAAAATCATCACCATCGTGGTGGAAGGGTGCCTCCACCCAGCATTACACTATTTTGAAAAGGTCCTCTCAGCCTAGGAAGGTGTCAAATCCTGATTTAGGTTCGTAGGTGTCTAATGATGATCCAAGCCATGTGTTGCCTCATGATGCTCCTATTTGGTCTATTGATGCAACGAGTTCCGGCCCTTTGCGCCCGCTTGCTGGCGCTGGATCTGCTCTTTCTTTGGAGGGTGCCATTCTGGTGGTTTTGTGGGTGGTGGTTCTGCTGGAATTATTGGTATTTCTTCTAGTTTTAATGATCCTTCTATGGAAGAATCTTGGGTTGGCCCTGTGATGGTTGATTCGCTGGCAAATTAAACTCTTCTGTTGGGTGCTGAAAATTCAGTTTTAGATTCGTTATGCTGGCAGGAAGAGGTTGCAAGAGTTGAAGAGGGTTGGATCATTGTCAATAAAGGGACTATTTACAAATTTAACACATGGAGAAATGCAAGGAAGTTTGGGAAAAAGTGCACTTGATAGCCCATGACATGGAGAAGTGCAAAGAAGTTGGGAAAAAAATCACTTGATAGCCCATGACATGGGGAAGTGCAATAAAGTTTGGGAAAAAATATACTTGATAGCCATGAAGTTGATAATTGATTTTTTGTCATTTCAGGCACCAATAGTTGTACACGTGTAAATGTAAAATGGGTACATGTGTACTTTTGGGCCCATTGCATAGAGTGGTAAATGTAAACAAATAAGTTTATTTTTTAAATAGTTAATTAACTTTTTATGTACAACTATATTTGTATGAAAATTAAATGAGTACCAATATTCTTTCGCTTCTTGTGATCAACTATACATTCACTAATGAGCGTGTATTGGTGGGTTAAAAAATAAATTCAGTTATATTAAAAGTGTGTAAAATAGCTAGAATATTTGCCTATTTATGGAGGGTCACTATGACAAGAAGCCGGAGCAGTAATTCGTCCCCCTTTCCCTCTCATTTTCTCTTAGTTTCTCCGATATAAGTGGGTATTTACATTACAATAATTCATTTTCAAGCTTAAGGAGTTAAAAACATAAATATTAATATATCACACATTTTACATACTTCGTACAATTTTGGATCCCAAGATTCAAATTCAATTCCTTACAATACCAAGAGGTCCTTAAATTCATGTTAAAACAAAGATCATAAAATTTGCGATGCTTTTAATTGTAGTTGAGACTAATTATCGCCCTCGTGTGTCCAACACCCTTTTCCTCCCCAGAAAAGTAGAGAACATTGTAACCAAAAAACCAAAAGAAAAATGTAGATGCCAAAATAAGCAGCCAATAAGTTTACTACTAATAACCAATCTGTTACTGTCTTACCGATTCATTCCACATTTTAGTTTTGGGGTAAGGGACTCTAGAAAAATATTTCCCGATTGAAGGATCTATGGTCACCCCAATTATCTATTTTGGAACCGATCAACCAAACTTTTCCCATGGCCTGTGTATAGATTGACTGTGCTTTTCCAAAATCCTGAACTGAAACAGAACAATCAAGAGCATTGCATCCTTCCCTCAAATGGATCAGATAGTCCAGCTAACGATCGAAGCACCCTGCCTGGAGTACGGTCGCATAATAAGTCCAAGGTTAAGCTCAAGACGTAAATTTTAACAGCTCAAAATCTCTACACCAAGAGCCGTTTATAATCACAAGAAATAATTCCATGCCCATCATTAGTTCCGTGGTACTTCAGATGCTACATCATTGAATTTTACTATGTGACAGAATTTGTAAGGCACTTATTGAATTTAGAATTTACCGTGAATTGATTACAGAGTGCAATTCATCGCCCATCAAATTACATGCATGATCCGACAAGCTTATGCCGTGAGATACAAGCTTATCACCATTTAATTGGTCACTTTTCTTCACAACTCTGATTGCAATATTTCACTTCTAAAGTTGTCACCTGTGAAACTATCAGGTTCCACACTCTGCAAAGTCCAATATGCTCAAAGCTTATAAATATGTCCAGTTGCCACCTGGTTGTGAAACCGCTATCTCTTACTTGTGGGAAATTATGCTCCAATGTGTATCCTATGAAACCTTTTCTGCTTCTTGTGTGGTTTATCATCTGATTTTGTCTTCCCATCTATCTTTTTAGAAAGACGAGCACGAATATCCATAAGCTTTGACGTCACATTCTTAAACGGGGCATCAGACCTTTCTGCCATTAATTGCTGCAAGGAAGAACAAGGAGGATTATATTTTGAATTTTATGGAAATCTCAAAAGACAGCTTCTCATCAACTGATACATGTTCCCTTCAACAGTATATCTGATGAATGAAAAGTAGCTAAATAAGAACATATATCTCGATTTGAGAGTTTTTGCTAAACTCCCAGACCATGAATAAATTACGCAGCAAGGTGAGAGAACCATTAAAAACCTTGAGGTGATCCATTGCTGCAAGATTGAAACCTAGTACATCTTTACAGCCCTGCAAAATGACATGATGGAAATTCTTAAAGGAAAAAAAATGACCAAGAAAAGAAAAAAAAGGACACAAAAAAGTCAATATACCTTCACCCTGTTGCGAAGAATTCCTTGTAGAGTGGTCAAGACAGATCTAGCTGCAGGAGTGGAAACAAGTTGCTGGTGATGTATTTGAAGCAGCAATGTAGCAATGCGACAAACAAGCTCAACCTGAGATGCATCATAATTTAGGGCAGTTGTATTGAACTTCACGAGTACAAAAAATCACGTGTCCAATGTAAAGGTCCAATTTTCAATATAGCAATGTAATGGTATAATATATATTTCAACATAATATATCCAGTGACCCCATAGAGGGTAAGCAATTCAGGAAACAAAAGGAACTAACTTGATACATGTCATCTTAGTAATTCAAAGACTTCTATTACCTTATCGCCATCAGATATCCATTCCTCCATGTATGAGAAAAGTTTCAAAGCATCTGTAAAGGGTAAAGCCTGCATATCAAGGACGCACGACCATCACTGCTTCTGAATAATAGAAATGAAATTATTGGAAAGAGGGGAAGCAATACTAAATTAGTATACATATAGATACAAAAATCATTCCTGCCAATATGCTGAGATGTATTGAATGGTACTATCAGATTGGGACTCCTGTTCTCAACATGCAATGTAGTCAACTATGGGGCTTCAAAAACTCATATTGTGAGCTGGAGAAATTCAGAAAAGGGTATTAACCTCGGTGAATGTTTATAGATTTGGTTCTAATGGTGACCAAGAGACTATTTCAGGGGATAACACTCGAGTGTAGAAATCTAGATCTGGTATAAGCACAACAGACAAATTGAGAAGAGAACTGAAACAGCACATTTTACTAATGTGTGTTATATAGCTATGCCTGTGTTATCAATTTGAATCTGGATGCTAACTTCCTATTCTTCTTTGTCCATCTTGTGTACACATTAAAGATGCATATTTTATGTTACAAGAATGTTGGTTATCTCAAACAATTATGAAACAGTTAAGGTTTTAAGTAACGGCCAGAAGGTTACCTTCCTATAGGTGACAATCAGTTATCCATAGAGAAATTATGCTAACATAGTGTGGCAATGCAAGAAGTCTGGATTCTGACATGGTGCAAGTTCCAACAAGGCATGTTTAACCCGCATAAGTTTTGTATGTCATGCACTAATTTTAGTTGATTCAATTAGGCAATGCATGGAATGTAGTGGCAGTGGATGACACAAATTATTTGGCATGGAGTTGTACGGCTGAAACATATTTGGAGATGATGCTACTTCCATATGCTAGAACAATTAGCATAGTGAGGAATTGGATGGCATGTCCAACATTACAAGGGTGCATGGCATGCATGACTTGGTGCAGATCATTTGCCCTGTCTTCAGGAGCAATGGTCTCCTTCCTGCTTTGTCTTCAGGAGCAATGTGCCAATGTCCTTCTAGACTTCAATGCATTGTGCAAAGAATATGCAAGGGATAAGTACAATTATAGGGTCATGTGGCTTCCTCGCCATAGGAGGACCCCAAATAGAAAACTTGTAAGATTTTCCAGAGATGAAGTTGAACCTTTCAACTAAGATACATTTGAAGATTACTCATCAACACTTGACTTGCCCTATGTCAGGTATTGGCTGCACACTTCAAGCCACAGTTGCCCATCCACCTAACGATGATGACAGCTGACATTCAACATAAGGATTTGAATAGGAGTTTCGATTTTGCCATTTATATAGCAGAAGGAATACACAAGGAGTTGGTGACAATGTAAATAGCATTTTATAATCTGTCATATCCTTCTGTACTCTAGGAAAGATATCAAAAGGACTGCAATGCAATTGACGTTGCCGAATTCTAAGGGATACTCATTGCCAGTTCAAGGTTGCGCACACATTTGGGACATGCATTGCAAGTTTTTCCACAAGTTTTTGCCGTGTTGAAGTTCTTCAAAAAAATTCAGTCAGTCAAGTTTATTGCTGAGTCTTTCAACTATGGTTTATACTATTTTGGCTGAGAAACCATAGTTATAACTCTATTACATAGGGAGATGTTTTCAAAATACATGAAATTAACTCATCCTGTCTATCAATAAAGCTGGTTTCCTGTTGGGCATATTGTTATTCTTAAAAATTCCAAAACAGGCACTGCTTATATATAACATGCCTTGTGATATTTTTGTAATATTTCATGGGCCCAGTTCCTCATATAAAATTGTTATAGCTGTCCTGAGCCCAGAAAACAATAACAATAAATTCATCAATAAGGGAGCAGCGGAATTACAATTGTAATTTCTTTCTAGCTCAATGCCATACTATTAATCTTTATACATGATTCATATCATTGTTTATTAGGTCTCACAAACTACCAATTGTTAAAGTACCTCTTCCCAGTTTCTACTGTTATAGTTGTAAGTGGAATAACTGGAGCACAACTTTTATCTTTATTTTTGTTTCCATAAACTCCATGAAGAAGCTATCAGTTTGAGAAGTCTGGCTTATTATCAGTCTATGAATATTCACATGAACACTTGCACATGTTTTACTTTTGTAAGTTATCTTTACTCATTGGTATCTTTGTATTGGATCCAATAAATTGAATTGGCTTGCATTCTACTCAATTCTCCAAAACAAAATGCTGTAAATCTCAATAAGAAAAATATCCGGATAAGACTAAAATGTGGCAATAATATCAGCATCTCTAGCTGTTGAAATTTACAGATTAATTAAGATAAAATTAATATAAAATCAAATTCAAACTTGTGTCTGCTTCTACAAATATAAATGTGTTCCAAGCATACCAAAAGGGTTTGTTCAAGATCATTTGTCCGAACAGCAGAGACTGCCCGTAGAACAAAAGCAGATGGAGAAAGACCACGCATCATTATGTTTGGTTGAAACTGTGCTGTCAATCCATTCTTCCTTTCCTCCTAAACAGCAAAGATTAGAATTAACTCATATTTCAAAAAGCAAAATCAACAAGAAGCCCAAGACTACATATTTACTACAATTATTGTTATATCAGTCAACAGTGAACTTAGTTCTATGCATTTTTCTGGAAATATTGGAAAAAACGATATGAAGGATCTCACTACAGCCTGAATACAATAAAATCAAAACGATACATAGTATAGGGTAAGTGCATGTTGTCCACCCCCAGATTTATATTATATGCAGACAAATTGAAATTAAGGCTCATTTATACCTCATGTTGACGAAGACGCTCAGTTTCAGCTTCAGATGTGTCTAATGCTTCAATCACAGAATCTGTTGCAGTAACTGTCTCCTGCGTTCTCTTCCCTGCCATCCCTACAGCCCCTTCCTCTGGAATGTCTTCTCTTAGTCCAAACTGGCCATCAACAGCATCATCCAAGCCTGACTCAAACATGTTCTCCAACCTCTTTTCTCTCTCTTCCTGCACAGATCAAATATCTAGTCATGATGTGATGAGATGAAGATGCCAATTATCACAGTGGATATCCATTTCAAATAAAAAGTAAATCCACTGTAAAATAAACCACCTCAATAAAAAAAGGTTCTTCAGTACGGTCCCACCGCCGAACAGAACGATCATGAGAACCAGTTACAATAAAGTCACCATGACTACTAACTGCAAGGCACCAAACTTCAGCATGATGCCCTTCCAATGTCAATAGCAATTCGAACTTATCTGCATCCCAATATTTCACAAGTCGATCTTTTCCTACACTGAACATATAATGTGTGTTGCGCACAAACTGAACTGCCATGACACTGTCCATCATAACATAAATGTCACTTTAAATGACCTAGGCAGTAATTCCAAAAAAAATGTTCAGTCACTTGATACAAGTTGGAAACTAGAATAGAAAGATGAAAGCCATTGAAGATGGATGACCAAGTAGGTTCAGGTGATAGATGTATCCCTAGAAATTAAAAGTGTCAGATGATGAAATGAGTCTTCAAGGAATTGAAAACGATACATAGCAGAACACTTTTATTACACCATAAATCCACATATGTATCCAACAAAGTTTTGAGAGCAATTCTTCTAATAATAATTGGTCTCAAGGTGTTCAAGGCCCTTGTTTGTATTTCCAGATACAGCCCAGAGTCCAAAGAAGATGTATAAGATAATTACTATTTTCCACAAATTCTTCAATTCAATGGGGATTGATCCTTTTACCTATAACTGTTGAAATTAAAAAAATTCCTCATTGATCATGAAATCTAACTGTAGAATCTGTCATCTTCAAGTCGATATTTTGTTACTACTTAAATTATGATTCCCAATATGAAAGGAAAATACAAACATCAATTACCTGTCAGCATGAGCAAAGAGAGATTTATGACAATCACCAAAATCTAGCCCCCAAATCTTCAAATTTTTGTCTGCTGAACCACTGACAAGCAGATCACCGTCTGAAGAGATATCCATGCAGAGAACAGGCAATTTGTGGCCATATAGAGACAAGAAAAACTTCAACGTATCAACAAAAAACACCTGCCATCCAGAAGCAGAGTTTAATAAAAAAATTATTCTTAACAGATAGGCAACCGCTAACACATAACACATGGGAATTGGAAAGTCAGCACCAATTCGAATAATAAGATTTATATCTAGTTACTTACATGAGCTTGCTCATGTGCAAGGAAAACTTTTGCATAAGCTTTGCCTTGCCTTAAATTTTTGCATATGAAGTCAAGTGCTCCAGTTTAGCATGAATAAAAGGTGATAATCTGCTGATGTGTATTTAAGCACTTTGTGTTTCTCAATAAGGTAGGCTCTCGGGCAAGGCGGAAAATAGCTGTACTTAATGTAATTCTGCGTTAACTACTTACGTTGGCGCAATTGCTAGAACTTTGTACATTCAATCTCATAATGTTTGAAGTAGAATTCATCCTACAAACATTAAAAAAGCTATCCCAAGATCCATATTACATTGTTTTAAGTGTTTGCCACTAGTGGAGCACTAAAATAGACATTTTCAATGCTATAGAGTAAATCTTCTTTATGTTAATGAAATTGTTGACTGAGAAGTATGCTCTAGCCTATAGAATCCAAATATCCAACCCTAAGACATCAATTTTTCCTTCAAACATAGAAGTATCTAAAATTGCTTGAGTTCTAGAAGAAATGTGATGTTGTGTGGGAAAAAATTGTGCTAGATATTTTAATGTTAGTCGGAGTTGATTCATAAAATTGCAAAACTATCTGAAGATTCTTGGTGCTAGATTTCCAAGGTAGCATGAATCATTCTTTGAGCATCTATTTTTAACCTTATGTAACCTTAGAGTTGAATCTAGCGGCCATTTTTTTCTAATTTTAGTGTTCATTCGTCTAGATTTTAAAAGTTGACCCAAATGTACCACACTCCATTAACCTATTGTTTGCACATTTCAACAAGCATGAGAAGTTGATACTAATGGCCTATATGAAAAGTGGTCTAGGAAAAGGTCTTGATATATTAGCTAGTAATGGAAAAGTTAATAGAATATGTAGATAGAAAATAGAGTTACAAACCAAGTATGTATTCAATGCATGGAATACTTCTAACAAATATGCCACTTTTATTAATAATGAATAGGGAAAATACTTGCAAAGGATTAGGATGTAAATCAATAGATTCCTCTATAAGCATACACAATGTGCAATGCAAGTATTTATACACACTCTTACAATAACGCTGTCAACTAGGTGCCTAATTGATGTTTACATGTGTCTAACATGTATGGTGACATGGTATATGTGGATGTGATGTTACCAGTGTTGAACACTTATGATGTCATTTCCTATGGCATGGCCACTACCATATGTTGTGCATGTATAGTGTCAAATGTTAAACTAATATAGACTCTAGAGTATTCCCTGTGGTACAAAGGTTGCCTAGTGTTGTGTGTATGGTGGCTTTTTTCATGGTCTAGTGTAGATGCATCCATGTTATTGTCTAAGTACCAGCATGTGTGACTATGTGCAATACCACACTATAAACATGAGCAAGACCACACTATGCACATGAGCAATGTTGCACATTTGCACGCACTATGTGCGGAGCTGTGCAACAATTGAACACATTGAGATTACACAAGACTAAGTGTCTTGATGAAACTTGCGTGTGATGTTGCACTCAAAACATCATTAATATTTACAAAACATTTGTCAAAATGGATGACCTAAAGTCGTATACCATTAAAGCTTTCATGGGAGAGACCCTTGTTCAAATTGCTAGAGAGTAGGAGACACATCAAATGCTAACATGTACAAATGATGAATAAAGCTAGATGCAAGAGCAAGTCCTATGTGAATTTGAAGGAAGAGATACTGAGTCATAACATATAAACCAAAAGGGACCCAAAAGGAAAATATAGCAAGCAAAATAACTGTGTGTGTGCACGTGTCTCTCTCTCTGTATATATACATACATATACATATATGTAATGTCCCCAAATTATGAGTATCCAAATTTGCCCTAGATTACAATTTTATTATCAAAACAAGTAGGGTTTAGAGATACCTTTCACTTTGATTGTGGCCCTACAACACAATTAGGGACTCTTTATAAGCATAATTCATAGTTAGATTTCTTTAATTAGGAATAAACATATATGAGGAATGCAGGTCCAATCAATAGATTGCTAGAATTAATTTTACAATGACTCAACCATAGAAGGGACAAGGTAGGATGACTTGATGAGGTGCCCCAGAGACCCCCTACCCTAGGCCCAAGAGCAGATATACCATCCCTCTTGGCCTCATGTGGCTTGTGCCATACATATGAGGTGGCATACCTAGTGTGGTGTCTTATCACCGTTCTCCATCTTGCCACTCCTATCTTGCTTCCAATCATTGAACACCCATTTACCATGATAGGGATCATGAGGAACATTCACAACAGGGTGCCCGGAAAGTCCCTCCTTCCTAAGCCCAAAGGCAGTCCCCTTGTCCCCCTTTGGCCCCATGGGACTCCCTAGTCATATAACATGAGGTGGCGTGCTTAGAAGGTGACATCATCACCATTTTCCCACCTGTGATCTCATTTCCCCTGCCATGGCTAGTTGTAGCAGACAAAAAATATACGTGATGGTAACCCTTCTCTTCAAACAATGGTGTCTCTTCCACGTGCCCCTTAACTCATTTAATTGTTGTCCTTAATTAATTCTCAACTCTTCAAAATCGTTCTCTTAAGTCTAATTAATTCTTAACATAATCACTACTTTATGATTGCTTGCTTTAACTTAATGATTTTGAGATTATTGACAGGGATGTGAAGGCATATTTCGTTATGTCTGAAATTGTGAAGTCAGTATCATGAGACAATTTCTAATCAAAATCTGGTCAGGGTCGTGACATTTAATATATGAGAGATTATATAGTGATATCATATTCCAATTCGATGATTGATTTATTGAATGAATGAATTCCTTTGATTTAATGATTTGAGGTCTTTTTTATTTAATAGATTGATGCTTGTTTGCTTCCTTGATCCCAAGGTGAAGTGATGATTGATATGGATTTGATGATTGTTTACTTGATCTTGCTGACTGATTGATATCATGAGGGATTAATGATTGTTGAATGAATGAAGGATTTGTCTTAATGGATTCATGGGTGATGATTGAAAGGTATCCTTTAATGCTTGGAATGATTCTCCTTTATACTTTCTTGGTGAAAGGGTCACCACCTTTCATAAGATTTGAGTCACCCCTTTTAATTGTTGCTTTTGAGAATAATAAATAATTTTCCCAATTCATCACCCTTGGATGTCCTCAAATGAACCCTTCACCCTTTTATATCTTCCAATGAGAGGGAGAGTCACACCTCTTCACCACACCTGTCCTTTGCAATGGTCACACCCCTTCACATCACCACCTTTGAGAGAGTCACAGCACTTCATTATTTATGCCCTATGAAAGAGTCACAAGTTTTCGTGATTACCACCCTTTTGAGACAGTCACAACCCTTAATCCTTTATGCCCTTTGATAGAGTCACAACCTTCCATAACTACCACCTTTTGGAAGAGTCAACCCTTCATAATTGTCCCTCTTTGAAAGAGTCACAACCCTTTATAATTACAACACTTCATCATTGCTGCCCTTTGAAAGAGTCACTTCCTTATTTTCTTCACATTTCTTCTTCATCTATTAATCCTTCTTTAATTCCTATACTCACCTCTTCTTCCTTCCTCCACTTCCCCCTCAAATGAAGTTCTCCTCTCCCTTTTATACCTCATGTTTGAGGGAGACACAACTTTTCCATTCATGCCTTTTGACCAACTTAACTAAATTTTAATCATTTCTTCTAATTTAATTTTTTTATTTTTAATTTAATTATATTGTTTATTATTTAATCCTATTTCAAGAAGGGGACGTGACAATATGCATATACATATACATGTGTGTGTGTGTACATGCACACACTGCATGTATGTATGTACATAATATGTTCTTATTACTTTATGACATTCATAATTGATTTCATATAATGTCTGTGCGACTTTAATGTAACATATTTTTTGGTAAGGTATAGCTAACATAACATCAATTGAGTGAAGAAGAAAATGTTGAAAAAAAAAATCTGATTATTATGTTCAATGACAAAAGTTGAAAAGCACATTGGCATGCTCATCAAAACACTCCTCATTATGAGTCTTCAGGACATCAAACATGAAGAAAAAAGGATTATCACAACAGTCAAAATTTTGTGGCTTAAATTCAGCCTTTGTATTGGAGAATTTATTATATAATTCCCCAAGAATCAGGAGCGTAGCAGAAACTTGAGTTGCAAAAGCATATCAAAATTGTCTTTTTTGTAACCTCAAGCAGTCACATTACATGTCACTTTCCAAAGATTTCAGGCCAAGAATAACAATAACAACCAAACAGATTTCCTACAACCCAGGATCAACAAAAACAGTTGCCATGCAGTAAATTGGTCAACAACAGATATTCTAAACTGCTAAGAAATATGAGAAGCAAATTATCTTGAGAACTTGTGTGTATATATTATTGATATGCTCTGGCTAGATATACAACATAAACTGTACACTCAAGTGGTATTAACGACCATATCTGATATCTGGTCTAGTGTTGTAGAGTTTGCAATGTGTGGCAACGTGAACTTCTACATGACAAACCCTACCTCCAATGCTTTATGCAAGTTGGCAAGGCTATTTATTTAGAAGCTGTCACAAAGGCTCAAACCCAATGAATTCAAACTTTAAACAATATATCTAAGAAAAACTAAACAAATTCTCTTGCAGGGTCTCATACACCAAATCAGCATGCTGGTCAGGCTGTGACCCAGAAGGGACCTGTCTTATTTTTTCAAAGTGTCCCAGAGGGAACTTGAAATTACTCTGGCTGTGATTTGTGATATTAGGAACTATATAATGATTCTATTGTTGGAATTTGGAATGCCAATGAAGAACAAATTGTATTTGATTTATGCATGGTGTATTTCAAGGGCTTGTGATTACAGAAGGCCACCTTGTCCACTACTATATCTCAGAAAGGCAGTTACAAGAACTTTCAGTTGATCCTGTGCTAAAGTATAGAAGGCTTTCCAGATTGAATAAATTCTCTCAACAGTTACGTCAGAAAGAAGTTCTATAGCAGCCTTTCCAGAATTGAATCACCAGTAATAACTCAAACTTTTTTCTTTATAAAAATTTTAAGTTTATTTTTTAACACTTTGTACTTGTTAATAGTACCAAAAGTCCTGGCCCGTCAAACAATGATAATAGTTAATTTTTGTGTGTCATGTAACTGGCACACACTGTTGTGGTCTACAACATTATCTTTTCCTTATCCTGCAAAGAAATTAACTCTATTTTGCTTTCATTTCATTTCACTTACAACCCTTCAAGGCAATTTCAAATTAGCTTTGCCTTCACAACATGGAAATATTTTTAAGCAGCCTCTTTTCATCCATTACTGTACAGTTATATTCCCTTGCATCATCATTTAAAGGAGTTCATGTAATTGTATTTTACTTTCTTTCTAGGTACTCATAGGATCAGACTTATCTAGCTACAAAAAAACTATAAATTATTGCAATTCTGACCTTGATTGTAGAGTCTAGCAAAGCAACAGCAATGTGTTTGCCAGTAGGACTAAGCCTAACCATGAGTACATCTTCTGTCATTTTCAAAGTCCTTACATTCCGTGCAGTTAGCTGCTGTGAGGCCTGAAAAGTGATAGCAACTCAACTAGATTAAATCAAACTTACCATAATTTATAAAGACAAAATAAGCAGAACATATTTAAAAGGTAATACATAATCAACATACTGGAACTACTAAATTGCTCCAATTCTAGTTTCATGGCTATGAGAAAATCAAACGATGTTTAGATGGCATGCATTTCACTTTCACTTCTTTATGACAGATATAAAATAGTTGGTAGATACTTTGTTTTCAATTCCTTTCAATCCCAAAAAGATCTTCAAACAGCTTATCACAGACAATAAGGAGCTAGCCAGCATACAGTGGTTGGTATAGCATCTGTAAATTTTTATTAGAAAAATTAATTTAAATGGGCAGTAAAGCTCAAACAGGGAAAAAATACATTGCCACATAAACAGCGTATGTACCCAAATAAACATATAGTTCAAGTGTAAGGTCATAACTCATATCTATCTTTTCTAAGTATCCTTTTCTGAAGACAGATGCATGAAAAAGAAGAGAAGTAGAGTTTGATTTGTTTATTCGGTCCACCAAAAAAGTGACCAAGCAATATGCATTAGAAACATACAAATATTTGAGGACCTACAACAAGTCAAGATATCCAAAACAATAGTGAAAAACCAAAGCAAACTGAGGCCTTTGATTTAGATATTATATTGACTGCACAGACCATAGAATTACATTTTAATGCGATGGTTACACAACTGTATAAGGGAGAGGTAAGAACCTGTGTACATTAAAACTACTCCTTAAATCTCGTTGTCAACAGTAAATTGCAGCCATTAATAATATATGAAACCTTAGTAATATTTATTAAAAAAATCATAATTTGTGCCTGCTGATATCATTTCATGACTTTTACTCAGCAAAAATTAAGGATCGCTTAAATTAAACGAAGCAAATAAAGCACTAAGGACTCAGAGTGATAATGATTCAGCAACCATATTGTATCTTAGGCAATTACTTTGGGTGCAAATACATTGAAAAGAAGTGAGCGATGCATTTTATTATTTTTATTTTATTTGTTTACAGGTATATTTTAGATTTAATTTCATTTATTATTTTATATTTATCAAAAATTATATATTATAAAATGTAATGTATTATGTTTTTTATTTTTTTTATAATATTTGTAATTTATGTTTATTTATGTTTACAATTAATACTTATCTGCAGGTGTGTTAAAAGGCAGAGCTGGTTAATCCAGCAACAAAAATTAGTGACGAGGTGAGGTGGATCTGTCCATTGGAGGGATGGATCAAGATCAACTTCCATGGTGCTTCCAAAGGCAATCCTGGGCCCTCTGGAATCGGTTTTGTAGCTAGGGACTGGTTTGAAGTGTTCTCTCTATGGGGGTGAAGAGGATTGCCGAGGAGACTAATAATGTTGCTGAGGCGTTGGCGGCTCTTCATGCTATTAAACTTGACAGAAGCTTAGGGGTTTCAAGAATTGACCAAGAAGGTGATTCTCTCATCAATATCAATGCCATCATTAATGGTAGTGCGCAAGCTTGGCACCTACAAAAATTCACTTATGCAATCCAAAAGGAATTGTGCTCTTTTGAGGAGTTTTGATTAAGCCATTTATGGAGATCTGGAAATGTGGTGGTAGGTGCCCTCTCAAAATGGGCCTTGACGCTTAATGATGAAGGGGAAGTACGAGAGGAGGATTTTCATAATCTTAACTTTAATGAGTGATATCACTCATCTGCCACCGGCTGACAGGGATATTAATGTTTTTTGTAGGGTATGTGCTAATGTGACAGGGGTTTGTGTGTGGCCTTTTAAGGTGAGCAGGTGTCCTTTGTTTTCATTCTGTGATTTGAGGTGTGCCTTGGCGGTGTGTCCACGATGAAAGCAAATTTTACTCTGCTAACAACTCGGCAACAAGCTGCCTTTTTTGGGTCGGTCACGGCTCAATGCCAGAAGCGTTTGTTCAATCGTTGTGAGGCAGATTTGGTGAATGTTGGGTTGGAGGTGCTGGGTGAAGATTTTATTGAAGTGAGGCATCGCTACCGCACCAATATGGACATCTTGTCTACGATTCTAGCTTGGGGCTTTGGAATTGGGGGAGGACGAGGCAGATATTTGGTGGGTGATGGAGTCCCTAGTGCAAGAGGATTTGCTTTTTGGGCTGGAGTTTGTGTGGAGTGAGTTATTCCAAGGGTTGGTTTCGACGTGCGAGAAGACATTGCTAATCCAAGGGTGGCGAAGGCTTACAAATTGATTCCATTCATCCATTGGCCTTCGGATGCTGACAGAGATGAAAGAAGAATTCGAGCATTATCAGGTTGGGAATCCTTGAAGTTCCCTCTGCAACGACGAGAATACATGGCGATTCATGCCGTAGTCGTGGTGAATGTTCCGGAGAAGGCAAGAAAGAAGAGGCGGTTGAGGACCATGAAGCGGGCACAACCCAATGCTTCTGAAGCAATGGCTGGCAGGAATGGGGCAAGTTAGCCTTCTGGAAAGGGTTTGGGTTCCCACCCATTTTGATGCCTCTGTTTTTAAAAATTTAGCTCGCCTATGGTGCTCCTTATGGTCCATGTATGGGTTGGGGGTAGGGTTTGTTTTGTAATTCTCTATTCTACAAAGACTTTGATGGTCAAAGACCTAGTCGGGGCCCCATTTTTTGCCACTCGAGTACTAGGGTGGGTTACTAGTTTATCAAGTGTTGGTGGGATTGTCGTTTTTGTCAAGGTAGTGTTCTGAAGGGGGTGGTCGGGTACTGGTTGAAGGGAGGTCGTTGGGTGGTGGAAGAATGGCGGACTATTTTTTATGTAATTATTATAATGCAATACTTTTTAATGATATTAATAGAATAACTAGTATTACCGATCAAAAAAAGATTAATATTTATCTAAAAAGATAAATATATAAACTCATATTACCGGATGCGCACCCTGGGCCTGCGTACCCTATGAATCCAAAAAACTAAATATGGGGCCAACAAGGAGGCAAAAATACAAGCGGCCTTGATCGCTTTAATATTGGGGAGACAACCTGGATTCAGGAAAATACATATTGAGGAAGACTCCCAAATAATCCTAAATGCAATTAAAAATAAATGAACACCCAACTAAAAACTAAATGAATATTTAAATCCAATAGATCTAAATGAATGAGAGTACTTTCACATTTCTAATACTTTTATTGAAGGCGACTCCCTAGCAAATCAATTGGCTTGGTGGACAGTAAAGCAAAGTGAAGGATGGTGAAATGATTATGCCAGACTTTTGCCACAAGCTCGAGGAAGGAAATGCAAGTAGGAGCTAATAGCATTTATGAGTGATCAAAAAGCTTAAGGTTGGTGAATGTGAGGGCACAAGCATATCTCAAGGAAGGATTTCATGTTGGACAACATTATTAAAAAGACAATACAATAGACTTGGAGCATCATTTATCATAATGACAATCAGAAGGGTGGAAGCAAAATTCAGTTTGTGGGTGAAAAGAGAGGCAAATTGCCTTCGGAGTCAATATTTCAAATGAGAAGTTGAAAAACATCTTCGCCTAGCGTTGCTTGATGTCATTGCAAGCCATAAATATATTGTTGGAAGATGAGTTCTAGAACATGGACTGTAATTACAAGACAAATTTGGATGTAGCGTCAATGATTTTTGCTTGGCTCCTTGTAATGTCCCCTTTCAGGACACCTTATACTTTGCCTTGAACTCACAAATCCACAATGAAACAGGAGCAAGAATGTAGTTAGAGATGTAATTCTTACTTGAATAAGATGAGATAAGTTGCATAAATTTCTGGAGTTTGATTTTTCATGACATGTTGATCTCTTAAATCGATCTCCTTTGTCAAATGGAATTCTTATGTTCAGTCTGCTCTCAAAATCTGAATAATACTCTTTTATTTTTGCTCTTCCTTTTTTGCTTGGAATGAAACCTCCTTTATACTTTATTGGTGAAAGGGGTGCCACCTTTCATTGAATTGCCACTTTTCATTGTTGCCTGTGAGAATAATATATTATTCCCCAAATTTCTCTCCCTTGGATGTCCTCCTCAAACGAAACACTCACCCCTTTATATCTTCCAATGTGGGAGAGACAAACCTCTTCATCATGGCTACCCTTTGCAAAGGTCAAAACCTTTCACGATTGCCACCCATTGGACGAGTCACAACTCTTCATTATCTATTCCATTTGAAAAAGTCACAAACTTTCACAATAGTCCATTGAAGGAGTCACTTCCTTAAATTCTTCTTTTTCTTCTCTTCTATTAATTCTTCTTTGCTTCACACTTTTTTTCTCTTCCTTCCTCTCTCCCCCTTTCAAATGAAGTTCTCTTTGTCTCTTTTAATATCTCATGTTTGAGGGAGTCACAACTTTTCAATTCATGCCTTTTGACCCTCCACTACTTAACTAAATTTAATTATGCTATATTTTAATTTTATTATTTCATATTTTAAATTTAAATTTTATTTTTATTCTTTTATATTAAAAATTTATTATTAAATCATATTTCAAATAGGGGACATCACACACCAAGAATTGAAGAAAGAGGAAATCAAGAGGATGATGGAGCTCTATATCAAGTCTGATAGAGGGGAGGGATCGACAAGACTCGAGAAATGGTGGACCTAGGGGCAAGGTTTTGATCTAAGGAAATTGGCCTCGATTGTATTATAGGTGTCATGTCCCCATTCCAAATAGAATTTTGATAATAATTGATGATAATAAAATATTATTTCAATTAAAATAAGATGAATGAATGGATGAATGATAGTAAATCATAATATAATTTGTCATTAAACTATCTATATTATCAATATAATAACAAAAATAATATATATAAGACAATATTATTAAGAAATGAATTATAACAAAATAATAAAACATAATTTAATAGATAATAATATAATTTATTATTTTGCTAACTATAATAATAATGAATAATATATAATATTCATAAAGTATGATATAACAATATATATTACTATTATAATATAAATTATTATTAAATATAATATATTAATAATAAATAATAAATAATAAATATAATTATAATTAATAAAATATAAATAATTATAATAGTAAAATTGGATTATAAAATCTGAAAGTTATATTGAAATGTGTCATTAAAATAGATAATAATAAAGACAATGAAAAAAGTCGCGACCAACAAGACTTGGTCGCGACCTTTCCTTCCCCATTCACGGTATATGAAATGGGCATTCGACATTCAGCATGATAGCACATCGAACAGGGAGAATATAATCACACTCAGCACCCAGCTCATATAGTCAGCACAAAATATTAGAATCAACATTGAAGCTGACAATTAATTGATTCATACAAATCAAGTCGAACACTCAGCCATAGTAATCCAGTTAGCAGATAAAACATCCACTCAGCATCGAATCAGATTCAAACTGTCAGCAAACAAACAGTAAAAACGAAAGGGGAATCAGGAAAATAAAATTGTATGTACTCAGCATCCCATCAGCAAGAGATAACAGTCAGCACTGAAGGATGCCATCGACATTCTCAGTATACAGCCATCAATTGATAACTCCTACCATTAATAGGAACATCACACGTGGATAGAGTAGAACAAGTCTGTAGTCAACAAAGGGACCAAATATTTGAAAACGACAGATATAACGATTAAAGAGAAATAGAAATACGGATAAACAACTCCATTATCGAATTGGTAAGAAGTTCATTGCACATTCAAAAAGACAAAGCTAGAAACAACGATAATCATCCCTATTTACGGACTCATTAGAAGTTCACTCTAGTAATAACTGCAATTATAATCAAGGGTTCCCAAATAATTTCTGTCATACCAAGGATATAATCAATTTGGGATATAGCAGATATAACCTGCATAATTATACTGGCATTCAATAACTAAGCCTTCTTGTTATATGCAGTACACTATCTCACCTCACTTATTAAGTCTGATATCATAGAAGTTCTAAACCATTTGGTATTGCCATCAAACTATCTCGTAGAGGAATTGACATATTGATTTCAAACCAAAGGATTATAACAGAAGTATTGTATCGGCAATATAATTCGCTATAACTTGGAGATAGCAGACATTTGCATTGACTATTCTTTTGTCCAATTCATGGAATAAGGGGGATCGATAATATATACTTTACTAATCACATTCAAATACTCTCATTTGTGGAAGAATAAAGAAGAGTCTCCAAATTATAGTTAGGAAGAAGTCTCATAAGTTGGAATTATAAGAATTTGACACAGTCTACACGAGTGCACAAAGGGTCATTACAATAGGTTAAACACCCCATTGCAGCCATTCATCATCTAGGGGATGACCTTTGATGAGGATCACCAAAGTTCCAAATGGAACAGACCTTGGCAAGGCACGAACTTGTTAAGATGTTGTAACAACCAAAACAGGGGGAGACGTAGCAAGTGAATGGAACGACAACTAGGTCAAGTGCCTATTAGCAATAATGGGGTTTGAGTTTTGGAACAATATTCATGGTTTTTTGTATCATCGATTGTAAAACAAATAGATAGTAGGGAGCTTTTTAGATGAAACGATGAGGTGGTACCAGTAGGTACAATATGGAGCTCCAATTGTAAAATCTTTTTCAAATTTAATATAATAGGTCTAGACCCCTTGTCTAGGATCATTTATCTATCTATATATTAATATATATGTGTAATATAACATATTAACAATCATTGATTATATTATATTTTATTATAATATAATAATTGAACACTAAACACGTTATTAATTATCAAATTAAGATTATGCTTATATTTAGCATTAGGGTTGCAATTAAAATTATAATATAATATAATAATATTTGATATTTTATAATTATATTCTAAGTTGCCATAGTCGCCAAGGCATAGCCAAATTCCCCATTCGATTTGATGCAAATTCGAATTCAATTCCAATTCACCCTTTCCCTGTGTAATTCATTCCAAATTCGTCAAAACGGACCCTAGATGAATTTTTTAATGTTTGGCACGAATTTTGAAATAGACCAGTGAGCCTAGGACAAATTTGGAACGATTTTATGCGAATTTTATTTGTGTTGACTTTCAATGCCAGTTTTTATGATTTTTAAAATTGTTTTTAATTGTTTTAAACCCTAAAACTTATGCCACACGGGTTTTTTATGGTAAAGCGGCTAAAGCCTAAAGGATATCGCGTTTTCTTTACAGCAAAAAAGATATCGCGTAAAAGGATATCGCGTAAGCCATTTTGGAGACGTTTTCTTTACCAGCAAGGGAACGGTTTGTGTTTTCATTTTCTTTACCAGCAAGGGAATTTGTGTTTGGTTACAGTGTGCATGATTTGCTGCGGGACTTGGCTATTATTTTAAGTAAAGAGTATAAGTATTCACTGCAAATCGAATTTCAAGTATTCACCGTATATGTATTTTGATTTTCTTACAAGTTTTATGATTTTCGCTGCACAATTATATAGATTTCTTGTGTGTACTATAGAAATGACAGGGGCCTTCTTGACAGCCAGTCCCACAGTAGGGATCTCCACTTCCACAGTATCCATATTGACTACAACACAGTTCATTACTGCATCCACAATTTTGACACACTCGCACATCCACAAACACTAATAAAATATTATTTAATTAATAAGCAATACACATACTGAAGAGCACCAGAAGATGTCGATCTTACCATTTTGTAAAGCCATGATTTTACTGTTCTCGTACGCGTGCTTACATGTTGCCAACAGATTTTACTTGTGTTATTCGATTTAGTATTTAATAGTTTATAGATAACTTGACTAATCCATTTTATATTAACTAATTCTCAGAGAGGTAACTGTTTTATATTAATATTTGCATTGTTTGTTGTTTATAGATTCATCATTCAGACTCGAAGAATGGCTGCAAGTGCTTCTAGCACCGAAAACTCTCGCTTCAAAATAGACAGATGCTCTCCACTATGGAAATATGTGGAAATGGTTAAACCAATGCCAAGTGGAGGGCGTTATGTGTGGATTTGCAGCCATTGCAAAGAGGAATCTAGTAGCTCTTACAGTAGAGTGAAAGCACATTTGTGCTTTATTCCTCAACAAGGCATTAAATTTTGTACAAGGAAACCAAGAGTTAATGGGGTACTACCTAAACCCTTTCTTCCAAACCACATTGTGAACAAATATATTCAAGAGCAAAAACAAGCAGACGAAATAGTTGGGAGGGCAAGTTCTCATCCTTTGCAAAATGCTAGGAAAAAAACAAAAACATCATCTATGTCTTCAACTTCCACTCCCAATGAACCACCCGTAGAGGGCCATCCATTCTTGCATGCTCCTCAAGAACTAATTGCAAAGAAGAGAGCAATGGGGCCCTTGGAAACATCATTTTAAAATGAAGCTAGAGACATTGCCGAGGAAGCCATAGCGAGATGCGTCTATGCATGTGGATTGGCGTTTAATGTTGTTCGCTCACCGTATTGGCAAAAAATGGTGAGATCAATTAATGAGGCTCCAAAGGGGTTCAAGGGCCTGGGTTATGAGAAGGTGTGCACCACTTTATTGGATAGAGAGGTGATCAATGTAGATGCTTCCATGCAGCCCATCAAGGATTCATGGATCGAAACAAGTGTGACCATAGTATCCGATGGACGGAAAGATGCGAGAAATCGTCCTTTGGTCAATGTTATTGCAGTGTCCACAAGAGGTGCAATGTTTCTAAAAGTTGTGGATTGTGAAGGAGAGGTGAAGGACGGTCCTTTCATTGCAAACATTCTCATCCAAGCCATTGAGCAAGCATCAAATTTTATCACAAGTAAGTTCTTTACTCTTAAGATTCTAATTTCTAAATTTATTGTTGATAAATATTGAATTTATATTTTAAAAATTTATATTCAAAACTCTTAACTCTCTAATTTCAAAATTGTAAATCTTGATAGGTTGCTAGTTCATCATCATCTGAGAGGAACTCGAGCACATACTCCTTCATCCACTCAATAAAACGCAACCGACTAAACTCCAAGAAGGCAGATAACTTGGTCTTTGTGCATTCAAACTTGAGGCTCACAACACACAAAGACAATACTTACAAAAAAGGGGAGGCACATCATTGGGATGTTGAACCAGAGTCTGCCAAGTTGGAAGCCCACTTTGATGCACTTGCAATTGATGATGGTGATCGCGAGCTACTTAGTGATGTTGAGGCTGATCCTGAGGCTGGGCGTAAGGCTGCTAGTACTAATGCTAGTGGCACTGTTTGTGCTTCTAATCTGCAACAGCATAATGATGATGATCTGTTTGATGATTTTTTATGATATTTTGATCACTGATGACTTAATGTGATTATTAATGTTGGCATTATTGTTTTTGAACCGAAACATTGATATGGTGATGTATTTTGGTATTTTGTTATGTCATTTGAACTAAAACGACAATATATTTGGTGGTGTATTTTGCTATGTTGCTTTATTATTAGCATAGTAATCTATGAACTTATTTGCTGCTGCATATGTTTACATATAGATATATATATATTTCTATTTTTATTTTTAAAAATCTTGTACGAACGAACCCAAAACGAATCGAACCCAGCCCAAAAAAATTTTGGACGAATTTCGAACCCAAACCTCGAACCCGCATCCGAACCAGCAACTTAGATTATATTTAAAAACAATATTATTAAAAATGTTCAACAATATTATATTAAATATCAATAAAATTATAATTAATATAACAGTATTATTGCTTATGTGCATGTCTTTTCAACAAATAGACCAAATCTTAATATCTTAAATTAATATAATTTTATTTATCTTATAGTTATAATGGGAACGCATTGATTCAATCAATGTTTTACATGTTGCAACTACAAGTGCTACTAGCATGTTTTTGAAAAATTTATGTATAATATGTCGATAGATATCCTTTTCGAGATATCCATAGCACTTATATATTGAGAAATTGATAAATAACTAGGCACCTCGAGAAGGATATCTCTCAGCATATTCCAAACAGATTTTTTATAGATATGTATGCTAGTATATATAAGCCATTAATTACTATAACCCATATCACCAAGTTCCTTTCTTTAGGGTCCCATTGCAAAACTAAATAGAAGTGGGTTCCAATGCAAAGTCGGATGTATAGACAATGTCAAAGGCACAACCCTACCCCACAAATACCCAGTCACCGATGGGAGTGGGGTCAAGAGCGCAAATGGGATAGCCAAGGCACAATTGTTGCCCCAAGTACCTAATAAGTAGGTTTGGGACATAGCAACAAGAAACCCAAAGCAATAGGGTCATACCAAACCACACCCAAGAGAACCCATGGCCACAATTATTTGTTTTCCTTTAAGACATAATTATTTTTCACTTTGGAAAGTCATATATAGATGTTATGTTAGATTAGAACTTCCACAATTGCCTTTCTTCAATCCGTGAATGTTTCCATTGAATATTAATAGAATGCATTTCATTGTCTTTATGAAAGTTGCATAAAAACTTTATATAACAAGCATTCTTAATTTCAAGCTTTTTCAATTCTTGTAAAATCTTATCTCACAATTTAAAAAATTATGAAATTGATTCCAATTTGGTATGGGTGAGGTCTGATACATTCAGAATTTGTTAGTAAATTTTTTTTGTCTCCATCATTTTGCAACAATGCATGTGCTTATAGCAACTTTGTATTCATTGTCAATGGTGGGCATTTAACAAGGATATACTCTAAAAACTGAAGGATTTGGAGGACTCTTGGACCTTGGTTAAAAGCATTAAAACTATGAAAAATAGCATGTGCCATGAAGATCTTTGTGGTCTCAAAGGCTTTACATTGGGCTTGGTGGTGAAGGCTCTAACCGTTGATCCTACCTTATGTCGTTACAAGGAATATACTAACATACCTATCTTTAGAGAAACATATGTGAAGTGCACCAAGAGATATCTTTGATTAAAAAGAGAGCAAACCACTGCCGTGATGTCATGATAAATTTTCTCTTAACTGCTCTTCCATAATCTTGTCGCACACAGTGGCTTGTTAAATCTCCACTGTGCCATTTATATCAAAAGTCGACAAAACTCTCCATAGCTCGTTTTTCCCCATTGCTAATGAGCAATGATGTTTTCCTTTGCGGCCTCCTCAAATACAATTGCCTTGTGAAGAAGATGCCATTAATCCTAGCAAGACCACCTCCTACGAAAGGGCCTACCTAAACAAGTTTGGTTTCAGTTATTCTTAGACTATTTACATCATAAAATCAGTTGCTAACCACTAAACCATCAACATAAATCTAGCACATTGGGCCTCTTATTTATTTTTCAAATCAAATAATCAATTACTTGTAGTAAAAATTATCTTCTTAACCATAAAATACTTCTATATTAAACAAAAGTTACAAACTATTAGACAACACAAGCCAAACTAATTGCAACTGCTACACCATCAACAAAAACTTAATGCACTGCACCTTTCATATAAGTTAAAAATCAAACAATCTCTGAAAACCTTAACCATTAAACAATTAACAAAAAAATACCACATTAAGAAAAAGCTACAAATGTACTATGAATGAAAAATATCTCTTATTTATTTCAAAAATCAAATAATCAATAACAATTTTAAACTTTATTTATAAAAAAGAATAAACATTTTAACCACAAAATACCTGAATTGAGCCAAAAGTCGCATAATAGAGAACACAAACCAGGCATCAGAAAACATGACATCTTAGTAAAAAACTGGATGTTGAAGAACAAGTACAAGTTAGTATAATTATCTAATACAATATTACAAGAGTAAAATCAAATACTTCCAAATGGAAACCAGAGGTTAAAAACACAGAAAGGATGACATACAGACTTGTCATCAGTCAAAACTGGCTGTAGAGAAAAAGATAAACATAAGGAAAAACATGTGGATCAAACAAAACAATAAGTGGATGAGTATATGGGACATCAGCTTTATTAAATATCCAAACACCAACTAAGACATGTAGAGATATGTTATGGAAAATATGATGTGGACAAAACAAATTGGGCAGAAGAAGAGGTCCTAGATCAAGTAATTCAACCCCACCTTCATGCATGGTTCTACATGAGAACAGCAAAACACCAATTTGATAAAAGGTTACAATATTGATAGCTCAAATGACATCTAATTCATATCGAGGAATTCAACCCAGCTATGACCATGACCAAAAAGTTTACATAAGAACAGAAGTAAAATAAAAAATGAAAATGTTGATAATACAATTAAAAGATAATTCACACTCTCTAATGTAAAAAACAACATATTCACAATCCCTAAACAAAAGAATAGGAAGATAAGAGTATATATCTTTTGTCGATCAAAAATGGCGTCAACAGATAAAATATTATGGAATGTCCAGCTAACAAATGGACTCAAATCAATATTACTTATATTTCAAAGATTGCCACATTGAGTCCCTCAGAAAACAAGAAGGTTCTTTTGGTTTATAGGCCTGTCCATATAACACTTTGGATGATGATGTAAAAAGTAAAAACATCAAAAGCACAATTATACCAACATTCAGATTTCTTTGCTTTTTTTTACCTACCAAGGAGTTCCAAAATCCTTGTTTCAGACCCAATAACACACATTTAGAAGTGATGTTAGTGAATAAATAAATGTGAGTGCAAAGTGCATTATTTGCATTCATTATGCAACAAAGCTTTTACTGTATTTGTCATCATTTGGAGGTGATACAGAGAAAAATGAATATGGGCTGCAGCTAGGATTCCCCATGTATAGATGAGAACAATGTATTTATATCATTGGAAATCAATATATTTTGTTAATGAAGCTGCATAGTTACTGAGAAATTTATAACTGAGATTTTACAATCAACTCTGCAATGTTGAAACTTTAATCTTTTACTCAATTTTATAAATACACAAAAGAATAGAATGTGGGCAGGAAAGTACATTTTTTAAGTAGTTTTATCAAACATGAATACACAAACAAAAGACCCCATATAATACAGGTGATGGGGATTCCGATTTGCATAGCAATCTTGCAAATGAAACACCAAATGGTATGAAGTGATTGGACTTTCAGGCATTTGAAGCAGTCTGCCATAATGCATAGTAACCCCAAAATCTTGGGTAGTGTTGACAGGTGGAGATTCGCATTTTTATAGTAAAATTGTCATGTTACATTCCCATTCTAAAAACCCAAAACAAGTACAAACCGTGGAGATTTCACTTGCATTCACACTTCTAAAGCCCACCATTGATTTCTAACATGCATTTGCAAATCAGAAGTTCGGTATCTAAGTTTCAGTGCATTAGTGCAAGCCTTGGAACAGATTGTGGAGATTCATTATGCAATGTCCCTTTCTTAGATCACCTTATGCTTTTCCCTAGATTCACAAATTCAAAACGAAACAAAGAGCAAAATATAGTTAGAGATATAATCCTCACTCAAGAATAAGATGAGATAAGCCTGTTTTGGAAGCCTCCAACCAAATTAGCTAATAATATAGATATAACTCATGAAATACATCCAATTATAGGGTTAGAAACATATATATTGATCTACACAACAAATCTCAATGGTTATGTAAAAGCTCAACCATAACGAGGATCCTGATGGAAGATATGATGAGGTACCCCAAGTATCCTCTACCCTAGGCCCAACAGCAGGACCTTATCCTCTTTGGCCTCATGTGGTCTTAAATCATTCTCATGAGGTGGTGGACCTAGTGAGGTATGTACATACGTATGTATGTGCATATGTATATATGTATATGTATATGTATATGTATATGTATATATGTGTGTGTGTGTGACACTGCATCCACAAATCATAATCGATCATGGAGGAAGGAAGTAAGAGGGGAGCATAGGAATTAAAGAAGGATTAAGGGAAGAAGATAAGGAAGTGACTCCTTCAAAGGGTAGAAATACTTAAGGGTTGTGACTCTCTCAAAAGGTGGTAATTGTGAAAGGTTGTAACCATTACAAAGGGGTAGACATGATGGAAAAGGAGACTCTCCCTCACATTGGAAGATATAAAGGGGAGAAGGGTTCATTTGAGGAAGACACCCAAGGGAGATCAATTTAGGGAATAATATTATTCTCAAAGGCAATAATGACAATTGTTGACTCAATTCTTATGAAAGGTTGTGACCCTTTCACCAATAGAGTATAAAAGAGATTTCATTCCATACATTGAAGGAGGGGGCTTATCAATCATCACTCATCCATCAATCATTAGTCCCTCAAGAAATCAAGCAAGCAAGCAATCGGCAAGATCAAACAATCATCAAATCCATGTCAATCATCACTTCATCTTGGGATCGAGAAAACATACAATTCAGCAATCAAGCATCACTCTGTCAAATCAACATTCATTCAATTGTCAACCACCAATATATTAAACTAGCATTCATTATATCATCACTTATCAATTATCTAATCAACAATTACTTAATCAAAAGTCAGTGATACCCTGAACCATCAAATCAAAGGAATTTGTTCAATTAATCAATCATTTAACAACAATCAAATCAAACAACACAGCAGAAAAACAATCAGATAAACAGCAAGAGACAATCGTGTATACGGAAGAAGGATTTATTTAAATCTCCTAATTGTTCTGGTATGCAAGAATAGATACACCTATGATTTTTATAATAGATGAGAATACATATGCATTTGTACCTGATTATATGTAATTAACAAGTACTTGAATTTAATATCTATGCATTCATCAGTATGAAATTTTGCAATTATTGTTCATGTTGAGAAAGGGAGTGCAAGGAGGGGGAACGGTGAAGATTCCTCACTAGGTATGGCACCTCATAAAGATGGTTAAGGGCCATGAGGCCACCTCATAAAGATGGTTAAAGACCTTCGATTAAGGACTGCATAAAACCAAGGAGGATAAGGTTCTGCTCTTGGGCCTAGGGTGGAGGGTCAATTTAAGGGCACCATATTGCAACTCTCCTAACATACCACATTGATCAATTGTTGAAGTGAACAAGGCGGGATCCTTGATCATAAGGGGTGAGAGGTTGACATGATGGAGGAGAACGGCATACAAACCTCACTAGGTCCACCACCTCATGAGAATGGTTATGGACCACATGAGGCCAAAGACAATAAGGTCATGTTGTTAGGCCTAGAGTAGAGGATACTTGGGGTACCTCATCATGTCTTCCATCACAACCCTCGTTTTGGTTAAGCTTCCACATAACCATTGAGATTTGTTGTGTAGATCGATATATACAGTTCCTAACCCTGTAATTGGATGTATTTCATGAGTTATATATTATTATCTAATTTGGTTGGAGGTTTCCAAAACAGGCTTATCTCATCTTATTCTTGAGTGAGGATTATATCTCTAACTATATTTTGTTCTTTGTTTCACTTTGGATTTGTGAATTTAGGGCAAAGTAAGGTGATCTAAGAAAGGGACATTGCATAATGAATCTCCACAAACTGTTCCAAGGCTTGTATGCATGCATGCATCTAAGAAAGGGACATTGCATAATGAGTCTCCAAAATCTGTTCCAAGGCATACATGCATACATACATACATGCGTCCATGGAATACATGCATAAATACATGCATGCATATATACATACATATATCTTAAGTCAGATTTCTTTATATCAGATGACTCTCCTAGATTTCCTTGATCACTTCTTGATTTCCTTCATCACTTCTTTATATCAGATTATCCTTCTATTGATGTCTGCTGCAATTTGCAATTATAATATCAAGCTCATGTACTCCTGGGTATGACTGCCTTGCACCAGATCTTATTATGTTCCCTTGAGTGCTTAATCTTTGATACTTATACACTCCCCTTGTGGAAGAAGAGTCATTTCTCTTCAATGAATGGAGACTAGTAACCAATGACATCTATTAATTAATATCCTAATCGCACCCTTTTGATGATCGGATGATATCTTTTAACTGAGTGATGCCTTCACCAGGTCTAGTTGCTTTTCTTATGATAAATTTCAACCTCTGCTGTTTACCACAAACTCCTCTTGATTTCTGCCAGAGTTATTAATGGAGATCGCTTTCTCTTATTTTATGATGATCGCTGCTGCTTGCCTTAATCACTGTTTCTGTTTTTGGTTTATATATGTTATGTCTGCTCTTAGGAACTATTTCTGCTTTTGTCTGCTACAATTTTTTTAATTTTTTTTTCTGCCTTTCCAAACTCTCACCCTATTCTTCTTATATATATATATATATCCTCTCGTGCCTTTTCACCCAAAGAAGGTGACTTATCACAAGAGCTCAGAACTTTCAATTAATCATAATTCATACATTGGGGTTGGCCTTAACTAAAGCAAAGTTAATTTATCATCAAATCCTATCAAGGAAGTGCTACGTCTAGGTAGGGTCGGCCCTCCTATTAATTTGACTCGGTTTTTAATTTATACCATTAGAATCCCCTTTGAAAATTCGTTGTCCTTAGGGTTTCTTAGCCAACCCTTAATAAAACGCTGCTCACTTTATTTTTATCTTGAGTCGTGTTGATGTGAGCTTTGTTCCAATACAACATACAGAATCAAATACTCAATGTTTCAAGGTGAAACAGTAAATATTCAATCCTCTCTTGAATAAGGATGCTCATATGCTAAACAACGTATATGGATTGTGTGATCAAATGAGACAACCTCAAGGTTCCTTCTTTATTGTGGACTTTCACTCAGTTTTATAATGTGATATGCTAGTTATCACAAAGGGACTTATGCTATTCATTCGAATGGATATCAACTACTTGAACTTCTCAATCACTTCCAACCAAATAACTTGCAAAGGAAACAAAAGCTATCTAATTCTAAGAATGTAGGATAATATTGATCATGGGGTGAGCCTCTAACCAATCCTTCCTTCGTCGTGTCAACTATGCATAGGAGGGTGCTATCTTCTATGGATGCAAGAATGATTTTCACATTGTCAATGCTCATCCAAATACCCTATGAAAGCGCAATCTAAATGAACATCTCCAATAGAAGTTAAACACTTGCAATTTAGGCCCAGTCTAACCTTGCACTTCTACTCACAATCAATAAGTATCAAAAGGTATGGACACTAGCTTCACCATGAATCACCATTCAACAATATCTTCCATTCATCTACTTCTACTTCTACGTAACATGAAATGAAATCTAATCTAAGTGAAAAATTGTAAAAACCATGCAACACTTCAAAGCAACATTAAATAATCCACCATGAAGACCAACAATGGATCATCAATTACTTTGATAGCATTATGGCGACAATTTAGTCTCCTCTCCTACTCTACTTCTAACCAATCTCATCTCTAATCTTAATGTCTTACCCCCTACAAATGTGAATCAAAGGCCAAGGCCAAAATAGAGGTGTTCAGAGGAATTTAGATTCCTCAAGGGCAGGTGAATTCTGCCCTGCCTTGAGGAATTTTCCTCTTGGCCCTTTCGACCATCTTACTTGCACTTCACAAACTCCCCAACTGCTGGCTTCTATTTTTAGTGATTTCTCTCCCAAATTGCCTTCATCCTTGCCTTTCAATGGCCCTCAATATGGTGGCAGAAATCAGGGGTAGGAGAGAAATTTTTTCTCCTTCACATTTCAAACACTTCAATGTTGCCCATCCACCTTGATTCTGCCTCAAACTCGCAGCCTTTATTGCAAAATGGGCTTGTTTCACCCTTTTGATGTCCTTTTCAAGCTAGATTTGAGGGTGGAATTTTGGGGGGAGAGGAATTTTGATTCCTCTAGAGGTGGCGGAATCCACCACTCAGAGGAATTTCCTCTTGGACATGCCTTTTCCTCACTTTGTCTTGGATCTGATTTTCACTTTCTCTTGATGATTTGACCTCAAAAACACCCCACATGCTCATCTAATTGCCTCGAAATTTAACCTGAAGGCGGAATGGAAGTGGAGGAAAGGAATTAAGACAATAAAAATGGGGCGGAAATTAGGCATCTCAAGGGAATTTAGATTCCTCTAGGGTAGGCAGAATCTACCATGCCCAAAGGAATTTCCTCGATGCACAACTTCACCTCAAAAAAAATAGTATTTTTGCATTTCTTTCATTTTTCTTGCCAAAATGGACTTGGAGCTCACTTTTGCAAAGGGCAGAATTTTGGGGGGTCAGAGGAATTTGGATTCCTCTAGGGTACACGAAATCCACCATGCCCAGAGTTATTTCCTCTTTGCAACTCACTGCCATATTTAATCATCCTCTCAGCTCAGAGGGCGGGAGGATTTATATAAAATATAACATTTAAATATAAGAAAGTATTTTCTTTCCTATACTTTTAAGTTATATTTTATATAAATACTGTCACAATGTTTGAGACAGGTTTCAGCTTCATAGGAGTTATAATAAAGATTCTAGATTTAGGGAGTTTTCAAATAATTCCAGACTTAGCCAAATTTCAAGATTCAGCATGCCTTCAACATTGTTTCCTCCCACAATGTCTCCAGCTAAGGTCAAATTGAAGCTGGAACAAGGATTTTCTAAAGGTTCTAACTCATTTGATCACAAATCACTTGGTTTCAACTCCATGTCCTTGACTAGCTTAGCCCAACTCTTGCCCATATTCTTGAGAGACTTGACTATCCAGCAGGCCAAAAATTGCCCAAATTCATCTCTTAGACTTGGAGATTTGAAAATTGCCACCAACTAAAAGCACCTAAAACCACTACTCCTACAGCTAAAGCAAAAAGAAGGGGTCCCCATTTGCAATGTCGCGATGGTGTCAAAACCTCACAACAAGTCGGCCTATATATTCCTAATTCGGGGCATGACACATTGAACGATAAAGGATGGAGGAATTCTTTCAAATGTTGTGGTTGTAACTACCATGGCAAACACATACCAATTATTATCATGAATGATTCTTTTATTGTGAATAATTTTGCTCCAACACATAGAAAGTGTGTCTAGTGGGAGAAATCATCCCCATCATACGAAGGAGTTGCCCATCTCAAACATAGAGAAAATCTCTCATCACGAGGTGATTCTCACACTGTTGTAATTCAGGTTGCTGCATGTTGATCGAGTCAAGGAAACAAACAAAAAAGTGCATTAACCACTTTACTTAGCAACATAATATCACATGGTGAAATGCATTTAACTCCTTTCTTAAACTATAAATGAAGGAAAACAACTCATGAGTTCACTAAATTCAGTTTAAAACATGTTTTCTAACACTATTTTACGACATATTTAATTTTAATGTTTAGAAATTTTGAAGAGTCTCAATTTGAATCAAATTATAAACTGGCCAAATTTTGTTGAACCTGAGTTTTTCACAATGAATACATAATTTACAACAGCTATTCTAGTAAAATGTTATTCAATTTCACGAAGAAATCAACAAGTTATTATACTAATATTGCCATTATGACCCTCTCACCTCCAATAACATTAAACAAGTTCTCATTCCTGATAATGATCATATTGTCAATCAATCCATAAAGAATTCAATGTCTTCAAAGGCCCCTCAAAAGAATGAAAAAGGAGAAGATGATATGCTCATAATGTGGAAAGACAAGGCATTGTGTGCAGTATTGAATTCAAATGCAAAGAGATCGTCCACATTCTTGCACAAAGTGGGGTCATCTCCAATCACCTCACATAAGTCATTTTTTGGCTCAATATACATCTAGCGTCTCTTCATTACAGGGTGATCACCATAGCTACAGCAATATGTGTCCCCATCAACAAAGGACATGCATGGGGTCTTTTGGCCCCCCCTATCTTTCTAAGGATCCTACTTATATGAGTGGCCACATGTATGTTGGCCACCCTTTCAAGGAGTTAAGTTTTCTATGATTTAATCTCCAATCCTAATAATGACTTCAATAGAATGTTGGCTAACACCTAGAAAATTGATTTCATTTCAATATTTCAAGGAAGTTGTGATGATTTAAAGGTTGCCGCCTTTACAAACCATGAATAAGATCATGGTGTGACAGCTACGTATGGATGCAAGATGACATTGAGAATTTGATGATTATTTTATTTAGAAATCCACAATATAAAAATAAATTAACATTCTTGCTCTATAGTATTCATCACTCAATCTGTACAATTCATTGCCAAGCCCAACCCTCCTCAATCTAGAGTATTTATACAATCCATCATCAAGTCTAACAACTAGTTGATAGTTTGAACTCTAAAGTGAACAACACATTTTTAGGTTCAACAACACTACACCAATTGATAGCACACAGTGATTGATTCATAGTCAAATTCAAAGACTATAACTCCTTACTAGTTGGTAGATGAGAAGTCTCTTTAGGAAACATAAAGATATTATACAGCTTTTGTGTTACTGAAATAAAAGTCAGCATTTTTATACTAGATGAGATACAAAAGATGTGGGAGTGAGGGAGATGATAATCACATCTTTTATCATGGTAAGGATCAACTTGAATGGCACCTTCCTCTGGCCTCACCAAGTTCAGTTTTAGAGAGAATGTTAGCATATAAGAAACCTATTTTGTTGGGTTCCTTTGAGATACTAATATTTGCTATATACCATTGAGTTCTTTGTGATTTATAGGGTGTAACTTGGATAGAAAAATAAGTACCTTGCATGACTTGTGGTTGGGTACTATCATACCCTTTCATTTTGGTTCTATTCTACCTATTGAGTTAAGTCCTGTCCATCCATAACTTGTATCTTAAATGGTGTGTATGTAAAAGGCTCTGCCTCTAAGCCTTCAAGTAGTTGTATTCTCTCATTTTCTTTGTATTCAATGTGAAGTCACTTTGGTGTTTTTAGACACCGCCAACAAATTGCTTCTCCCTTCTATGCTTGTGGAGATCATTCTTTGCCTGATACAGATTTGTGTTGATAATCTAACAAAAACCTCACAAGTCCATTTAAAGTTAGGTCATAAAAACAGGCAAATTGATAATATGCTGCCATGTCATTTTCATTTCACTCCCAAATTTTGCTCTATTGGTCAGTTTAAGCTATGTTGCTAGTTCAAGTTCACAGTAACCAATTTTTTCCCCAAGATAGGACCCATTATTGGCAAGAGGCTGCAGGCAAATATATCCTTGACCACGGAGGTACCATCATGTATGAACATCATTTTTTTGCCTGTTTCGAAGAATGCTAAGGTTGTGACAGATTGAAGCTATAAATTTCCCTAACACACCTACAGCAATATCCTCTATATCTAGATCTGGGAAGAATCTAGAGAAAACTGCCTTGTACGCTTCACAAATCTCAACATCTGTCTATACAGCTGTGCCCTCCTTGGCACAAAAACTATCTTTATAATATAATACTTATGGAAAAAAAGAAAATGCTAGGAGATGCAATAAGGTGCCAATCTTGTTCCACTGCTAAACTATGATTTTTTGCATCTGATCCAAAAATGTTATAGAAAGTTCTTACTCCTTAGCTGCTATTAAGTCCCCATTTTCCCTCATGGAGTCAATGCCATCTAGATAAGATAAGATAAGATAAATCTATTAATGTCCAACAAAAGAACACAAAGGGTCAAAGGGACTGCCAAGTACATCATAAGGGGCCTGCCCGCAGCATGAACACCAAACAGTGCCCAAAGAAGAAAGCAACAACTGAAATAAAAATAGACAGAAGGATCCAAAGGAAAAGAGTCCAATGGAAAAATGATGACGAAAACCTCCCGGACCCAATTAAGGGTTCTGAATCGCCAAGTAAAACTTCTGAACGAAAGGATAAGCAGTAGGACTAGTTTGCAACATGGGCCACCTTGGAGTAACCCTAGATGAGGATGGTTGTTGCCAAAAAGAGTTTGTCCTAGGTCTCATAGACCTAGAATAAGTGGTGGGCCCCAGCTAACGCTCGGTACCACGCATTAAATTAATCCCTATCAATAAGGAAGTAATAAGCTGATAGGGTGAAGAAGGAAGTAATACGCTGACAGTGTGGAGGAAGTAATAAGCCTTAGGGCTTCCTGCAAGTAAAGAGCAAGGAATCTCTGGTCCATATATCTGAAGAATGTGGAGGGTGACCCCGCCTCCCTAAAGAGGCAATAGAACCTCCCCCTAATCTCTTAATATAGAGGAGAACGAAAGAGGAAGTGATCCTCAAACTCCACCTCCCCAATGCTACAAAGCTGACAAATCCTGTGCACTCTATCAATATGATGGTCGGTCTCGCAACAAAGCCGATGCAAACCTGCTTTGAAGGAGCCAAGGGGGATCCTGAGGGAATGTACCCAATGGTATGATAAGTAGGAATGGCAAACAAGGAGTCCGTCCTTCAGGTCCAGAAAGTTCTCTACGTAGAAGGCCATCTTAGGGTGAAGACCCCCGTGGGGATTAACCCAAATAGTATGAATGAACTGCTTGTAAATGTCATCTTTGATGCACCTATTCAACTCCTGGCGAGGGGGAAGATGGGGGGCATCAAGAGAGTACTGGAAGGGAGGGAGGCGATACATAGCAATCCCAATAGACCCAAGGAGGGTCGAAATCTTAGCAAACCATCCACGAGCCCAACTGGAAGAATCAGTAAAAACAACTACAGACTTTGAAGAACGGTAGGTAAGGTAGCGGTATATGTGATGCGTCTCACCTGAATCAGCAAAGCCCCGAATGCAGTGAAGGTACCAAACCAAATCAAATATGGCCTCAAGCCTGAAGGGACACACCCCAACCTCTATAAGAATAATGTTGAGGGATACATTGCTTGCACCTGATAATGCGATAGAGGAGGAGAGTTTGAACTCGCTCGACAGAGGCCCAATCAAAATCTAACAAAGGACCCCACATCACCGAGCCATAGAGGACAGTAGGTCTAATAAGTGTATCCATAAGAATCATCTTGGACAAGATGTCCTGGAAATGGTGTCAGAAACACTGTTTCTATAGGAGGGCTAATGAACCATACCCCTTATTTATCCATGGCTAAAGGGCGGGTCTCATGGTAAACCGTGTCCCAAAAAACTTGACACCCAAATATATGTATCTAGATATGGGTGCGCGGGGGGGAGGGGAGGGGGGTGAGGGGGTGCAATGGATGGAGAGACAAAGCAGTGCATGGTCTGCTAGAGGAAGGGAGGTGACGGAGAAGTGGCTAATGGAGGGGATGAAGGACTGTCGAGAAAGCATAATCCACTACGCTAGCGCCCCCACCATGAGGCCTACACGTGAATAAGTGTGATCCAGGGAAATACAATAGCCCATTAAGGACCACAAGATCCAAAGACTCACTGAGTTGTATTAGATGTCTGCCATATTTGGTCAAGGGACCATCCGCATCCTCAGAGAGCCTGTGTAACCCCATAAGAACCAAATCCAAATCCTCAATGCATAGAGAGTCGGTCGCCTTATTATGAAAGAGAGTTTGTGCCATCTAAGTCCTGGCATTGAAGTCCCCAAGGAGGAGAACTTCTCCAACCATAGAAAATTGAGTGATGTTGTCATAAAAGTCAAAGAAGGGGTCCCCTTCAGGACCACTGTGCATAGCATAGGGTCGTACGACGTAACCGGAGCCACATGAATCTGGCAAAGGCGTCTGATTGACAACAGAAACCAAATCACAAAGCCAGTCCCTAACAAGACACCCAACCCCGCCTGAACCGCAAGCCCAACCTAAACTCCTAGTCTCAGTCCTAAATGTTGAAATCTAGTGATAACCGACAAACATGGGAAGAGGTCATACAAGGCTCTCATGAGTCTCAATGAGGAACAATAAATCTGATGAATCCAGAGCATCCTGAAGAAGACCGGGGGAGGACCAAACTGAACCATTGCAATTCCAGCATGCAACCTGTAAAGCCTGAACCGTTGGAATACCCACCGCCTCCCAACGCTTGGAACGTCATTTAGCAGCCGCAGCCGCTGGTCTAGCCTCCCAACGAGGGGGAAAACTGTCTCGAATCACCGCCCTAAGATTCCTAAACACAGCCCACTTGTCGTCCTGCCATGCAGCAGCTACAAGAGCTCTAGCCTGTTTAAGTTCTATGACTTGGGATTTCGTAAGATCCTCATCGAGAAAAATCTTTGAGGGTAGAGGAAAAAGTTTCCTACGTGCTTTGAGCACATGTAGCCTGTCCGAGAAATTGTGAAACCGTAGAAACAAGGTGGAATCATATCCAACCTAGGCCCTATCAAGGGATATGTCGGGAAGCTCAAGCTGGTCACAAAGAAATGCGTATACAACATTCAAGGGGTCGGAGGAGATGGGCGGGAGGCCACAAACCTTCAGATTAAGTTCCCTTGTTCTTCTTACTCTTTCTTCTGCTAATTTGGAGTAGACCAATGCCTCAACCCCAGCAAGAGAAGTATCCCTGCCTTTACAGACTGATGCCCACGGCTTCAGCTGTCTTTTTGTCTCTAATTTAAGTGAGTTTTGCTTGTTGTCAAGTTCAGATTGCTTTGCCTGCTGCTCAGTAATGATAGGATTAACCGCCCCTTGCACCATGAGAAGCTGCCAGAGCTCACTATTTTCTGCTGTTATGATGGAGATCTTGCTGGAGACAACCTGTATTTCCCCTGTAAGCAGTTTATTCTCTGCCTCTAAGTTACAAACCCTCTCCATTAGCTCTGTAAGTGTCTTAATCTCTGCCTCCATCTTGTTAACTTGTATCAGTAAATCTGCAGGTGTTGTATCTGTTGTTTTCCTATGATATGTATGCAGGGGAGTAATAGGAGTAGCCGGATACTCCTTTGTCCCTTCCGGGGCGCACATATCCCTGTAGCTGGAATGGATACGTATCAGATATGGCCCAGATACATGTCGGATACTGTACCCAATGCATGCCCAAAAATCCTTGATTTTCCAACCATGTACACTGTGATTTGATTTTTTCCTTTAATTTTACCTGAATCTTCCTAAATTCAATTTTAAAAAACTTCATTCATGTATGAACAAAACCTGTACCAAATGAGAAAGACAAATTAAGCGTTTTTCTATTTTGGCAACCCATTTTTTTGGGTTATCATCCAATGCAGCTCAACTATTTTTCCATATTGTAAATTGCTAAATCAACTTATAATTATTTATGTAGCAATTATATGTCTATATCATTTTTGAAGTAATGAAATTCACCTCTAATAACTTAGAAAATTGTGATAAATATATGTGTGTCTTTTATGAATGTCATATCCAACAGTATCCATATTAGGGGTCTTAAAAAATGACCATAAGCGTATTCGTATCTGTATCCATGTCCATGCAACTTTAATGCATGTCTCACCCATACAAATCTGGTGGCTGACCTATATCAATCACACGAGTCTACAAATCATTGTCCAAGATGAATCCTTTGACCTTTTGGACCCTCCCTATACTAGACATACTCAGACCATTAGTACAGGCCTAGCTAGACCTAGGCAAGACCTGAACTGGGATTGCAGGCAGGGATTGGTATCAAGTCCAGACAACCCTGGGTTTAGCCAGGGTTCTGAGAAAACCTGTTTCCATGGATTTTAAGTGTCACTGTCTGCCTTAAGACCAATTTCAGACCTCCCACAACTGATCTTTTGGTTAGATTTAAGGAATTCATCATTTGTGAAATCATTTAATCCTACAAGTAGAGATTTTCTTCTGAGATATTAAAACTAATAATTCATAACCTGACCACCAAATTGATATCATGACGTGATTGATTCATTTTACAGTTTATAACTTTTCGGTTTATAGGCAATGATATCCCTTTTGATGTGCCAATGAAAGATGCAAAGGTTTGTCTATGATTTGGCTTTTGTCAAAAATTGGAATATATCTATCTGCCTGGTTTCACATCCTTAGCAACGTTGTAAGTGGATATTGAGTGTTGGCTGGCCAAGTTTCAGCATCAAACATCACAAAATATAGCATAGGAAAGAGAAAAAAGGACATGTTCAAATTACTATCACTTGAAAGGACATATACACCATCCCACATGTGTGCACACACACTCTATTAGCATAGCAAAAATCCAGTTTGCAAACAATTTATTATTTTCCAAAAATATAAAGCATTTCAGTGTTCAGTATTGGCCACGTACAAAACAACGTTAGGATCAAAATCAGAGGAAGAACCAATTAATTTATAACATTAATAGACAGATGGAACTTCTCAAATAAAATTGTCAAGATATTTTGGTTTAAACTTTAGCAAGTTAACATTTTCTCAAGAATTTATGTAAATCATTACAAAGAAAATAAGAAATCAACAGCTGTTTATTCTAGTTACTGAATCATGTTAATTTGCTGCATTTTCATTTAAACATAGAAAACAGATTCACAGGCATGATAAATAAGTTAATAACAAGCATACCTGATCACTTTCTTGTACAAGTTGATATTCCCAAAATTTAACATCATGATCTGCACTT
This sequence comes from Chamaecyparis obtusa, assembly GCA_027943335.1. Classification (NCBI taxonomy): domain Eukaryota; kingdom Viridiplantae; phylum Streptophyta; class Pinopsida; order Cupressales; family Cupressaceae; genus Chamaecyparis; species Chamaecyparis obtusa. Next base: position 441,938 of record BSBK01008849.1, read on the forward strand.
CCAGTTATAAACCCAGACCCATCTACTGTTGGCACAAGAGACCAAATGGATCCTGAGTGAGCTTCTATAATGTTGGAGCGTTCACCAGATCCAATGTCAAATATTTCCACTGATCCAGATTTTGTACCAACAACTGCATGCCGATTCCCAGGGACGAAAGAGCTACAAAGGCCATAACCTGCTTCCATTGTACGCAGGCAGGAACAAGTGCTTGGGTTCCAAATTTTCACTGAATTATGGCTAGTTGACATAAGTAACGAGTTGTCAGAGCTCAATGTAAGACTCCTGATGTCAGCTCCATGCCCTGGAAGATTGATGGCATGAATTTGTACTGATGACTCCTCACCAACCTCATAAACTTCCAATGCATTGTTGTGAAGAGATACTGCTATGGTAGCTTTAAGCCCTTTCTTTGGTGGAACGGGACAAAAAGAAATTGAACGGATTTTATGTTTTGCTCGTAGAATATGAAGAAACTGGAAAACATCAGAAGCAGACATGCCACCAAGATCATCATCTACCTCCACAGGCTCAATTCCTTCATTGTTAGCTACATCTGTACCAGCTTTCTTCAGAGCCTTTTCACGCTTTCTACGAATTTTTCGTTTTGCTTTCTTCAATGCCTCTTTTTCACTCAAAACACGGAATATTTCAACCACTTTCCCAGCTACCTGGCAGGCAAGAAGTGACCCAGTACTATTAAATCTTATTGTTACAACCCTGTCCTTATTTTGCCGCTTAATACCTCCAAGATAGGTCAAAACTTCCCACTTACTTTGTTTCAGAATGTGACTTTCATCATTCTCTAGATTAGCATCCTTAGTTCCATTGGCAACACTCTCTTCTTTAAGCATTTCTTGATGGATATTATAAACACGCATTTCATGATCAGCTGAGCCAGTGACAAGGAAGCGCTCCTCAGGGTCCACACAAATAGACCAGATTTCACTGTGATGACCAGATATAATTTGCATGCAGTATTGAGCATCAAGATCCCAAACCCGCATTAAATTATCCTTGGAAGAACTTACAAGCCTTTTGTCACCTTCTAGAAAAACAAGATCTGTCACCTGTAAATGCAACATAATAAACAAGGTAATGAAAACATGCCTGAAGTATTAACACAAAGATCAAAGCAATGGTAGAAACTTATAGGAGATGCAAGAGTCTGACAAAAAAAGAAAGAAAACTATGAATTCAAACCTAAAAGGCCAATTCTGTAATGCAAAATTCACACCTGATCTCGATGACCACGAAGACGGAAAAGTCCTGCTTCACCAACTGCATCCCATATGACAATGTCTGTGTCTTTGCTTCCAGATGCAAGCAAGTAACCTGTTTTACTATAGCATAGCACAGTAGTGGCTCCTTTATGCCCGTTTAAAGTAGTTTCACATGTACCTTTAACTGTATCCCATATTCTTATACTGCCATCAGCATATCCACTAGCAACCTACAAAACATCAATTTGAATGAATTTAGACAAGCTAACTTTTTCAAAGAGTTTCATGAATGAAACATTAACAAATATATAAGAGGAAATTCTAGATATCTCTAAATATATTCTCCAACTGTTGCCATAACACTGAACAAACCATTAAATTCAATTCAAATTGTCCCTTGGTATATTTTGAAAATAAAAAAACTAAAACCAATCTTGAACACATTCTGTCAAGCCCTACAGCGTTACTTCTGTAAAGAGGGGTTCTATTCTAATTTCTTAAGTATTGCATATGAACTTGACGGAGCATGGATATGTTTCCCAGTTTTGACCAAATGCTCACTTTTAGAAGATCAAATTATGTTAAAAAGAAGCTAAAGTGAAACTGAACTTTCATTTTGGCTGAAGAAATCTGGATTCTAGCATGGTTTCCTTAGAGACTGTCTACACCTATTAACTTCCCAGGAGATCTTAAACGACTATACCTTTATAAAACACATCCTTGAAGATTTCCATACAACAGAAAAACTTACATGTAATATATATTAGATAATATTATTTCACTTTGCTCACTCTTTCCACGTTCCATACATTAGATATATTTCACTTTGTTCCCTATTTCCATGTTTGCTATATATATCTATATATATAATATATATATATATACGTGGAACATTACACGTACTATTTCACTTTGTGCCCTCTTTCCATGTCTAATATATATCACTTTCACAATTTCAGAAAGACCTTTACTGAAATTGTTCTGAAATGCCTACTAAGTTCCATGAAACTGGAAAGGAAGACAGACCTGTGGCATCTGCACATCCTAAAGCATCTCAAACTTGCTGATTTATCTTTTGCAAAGGAATGAGAACAGGCAGTTGATGTTAGATATATGCTCTCACATTTTTGACTTAGGTTTACGATTTATTTTCCTACTTGTTGTGAGGTTTCACACCATCGCACCATTGCCAATGGGGACCCCCTCTTTTTGCTTTAGTAGTAGGAGTAGTGGTCTTAGGTGGTAGCAATTTTCAGGTCTCCAAGTCCAAGAGATGAGTTTGAGCAATTTTGGCCTGCTAGGAAGTCAAGTCTATCTGGGATGTGAGTGAGAGCTAGGCTAAGCTAGTCAAGGATGTGGAGTTGAAACCAAGTGATTTGTGATGAAATGAGTTAAAACCTTTTGATAATTCTTGATACAGCTTTGATTTACCTTAGAAAGTCAGGAAAGGTTGTGAGAGTTAACACTGTTGAAGACATGCTCAATCCTGAAATTTGGCCAAGTCTGAAATTTTTTGAAAACTCTCAAAATCTAGAATCTTTAATATAAATCCTATGAAGCTCAAACCTATCTCGAACATCCTAACAGTATTTATATAATATATAACTTAAAGTATAAGTTATATTAACTTATACTTTAATGTTATATTTTATATAAATCACTTCGCCCTCTAAGCTAAAAAATTGACTAAGTCTGGATGAAGAGAGCAAAGGATGGCGGAATTCCTCCCAGCCCAAGAATTTTGCCCCAAGAAATTCCTCTATTTCCAAAACCTCCACCCAAGTTGTGGAGATTAAGAAATTGATGAGCAAGGCAATTGAAATGACGAAATTGTGAAGGTAGGAGGTAAGTTGTTCAACCAAAGCAAAGAGCATGAAATCAGGTCAGAATTCCTCTAATCCTAGGATTCCGCACATAATAATTCCTCAACTTTTGAAATCTCCGCCCATGAGAAGCTTTGCTTCCTTCATGAAGTCAAACACTCAAATTGTGAGGATTGGAAAGTGGTGATGAGATGTTGAAAATAATGATGTGGAAAGGGGATAATGATCAGATTTTCTTTGAGCAAGAAATGGACATGAAATCAGGTCGTAATTCCTCTAATCCTAGGAATTCCGCCCTCAAGAGTTCCTCTCACCAAAATCTCCACCCTTGCAATGAGGACAATCAAATACCCAAGAGGAGAGAAGAAATAATCGATGAAGGAAGAGGCCAAATGATGATAGTTGAACAAAATTAAAGATGAAATGTTGAAGGTAAATGAGAAATTGAAGAAGCCAATATCAAGGGAAAATCAGACCTTGGCAGAATTCCTCTAATCCTAGGAATTCCACCCATAAGAATTCCTCAAAAACCAACATCTCCGCCCCCTCAACATGAGTTTTTTCTTGGAACATTGATCAACTCCAGAATTTGGTGTGGCTATGGGCATTGATTAGAGATGAAATTTGACAAGATTTGAAGGGTGAAATCAAGTTTTTTTAGGCCAAAAATAATAGAAGAGCAAATCATATCAGAATTCCTCTAATCCTAGGAATTCTGCCTTGAATCAAAAGAACAAAAATGGATGCAAAACAACAGCAAACACCCTTCTAACCCTCCAAAATGATGAAATCTGCCAAGAACTTGTGGATCTATCAATCAAATAAGGTCTTTAAGGAGGGTGGAATTTTTCATTGGAGAGGAATTTCATTCCTTAACTCCCAAAAACTCCACCATGGGCTGAGAATGAAAGACAAAAGTCCCAAACTTGTGCAATTTAAATGGATAACAAAGTGATTCTCCTCTTCCAATGGAGATTTTTTAGTGCAAAAGGGGCAATGCGGAGCCAAGTAATGTCTTGGCCGAATTCCTCTAATCCTAGGAATTCCGCCCAAGACTTTTCCTCAAAACTTAAAATCTCTGCCTTGGAGAAAGTTAGCAGCAAGAGCGCCAAAAAATTCAAGATTTTAAACCTCAGATTTTCAAAGCAAAAAATAACAATTTCAAGCAAATATGAAATTGATCCAAATGAGGAGAAAATCAATTAACTCAAATGGACAAACAGCTGAGGCAAAAAGGGGGTGACTTATGTGCCTAAGAAGAAACAAAATTTAATTTAATTCCCCCCCTTGATCATGTTCGGCCTCAAGCAGATGAAAAGGATTAAATAAAATGATTTTATTGGCCTGAAAAGACCAAATCGGCCCAAGGAGTGCACCTATCCCTTCAAGTTATTGGTCGATCCTAACCGGCCATTCTCTGATTTTTTTACAAATATATCTCAAGTAGATTGAAACAAATAAAAACATAACCAGCAGATATATATTCAAATAACCAGCAAATATAATCTTATAAAACTTCTCAGAAGATGGTTTGTATTATACAACAGCAATACAATAACCATGCATTACAAAATCCACCCTGAAATACAGAAAATAACAGTAAGATCGGATGACCAAGAACCTAGTAAAAAAATGGTGAACTCTGATGTGAATCTGCACCGGAGATGAATTGGGTTTCCGTCCTATCCACCGAGAAATCCTGAAGGTTTCCGTCCTCAGGATTCTGATTCGAAAGTTGAAGCTTCCCGAATTCTCACTGAGAAATAAAATTCATAAACTGAAGCATACACAATGAGACTCCAAGCCTCCTCTTATGGCTACAGTTGTGACTCTTCAGTTTCCCCACTTTGTCTCTTCATATTCCCATTCTATCTCTTTATAATTCCACTTTAAGTCACTTTTAAATAAATATGACCGTTGAGTCATAAAGTGATATAATAAATAAAGTGAGGAATCTGCCGGCATTAAAACGGGGGACCAAATGAGGTTGGATGACGTCGTGTGATAGCTTGCCGGAAAACTCTCGGCGAGGTGCTCCAAGTCCACTACTGAAAAGCCAAGAATTATGAACCCTGTCGACTTACTATAAATAGTAAGACCCTGGAAACCTGTGAAAACTACTCCGATTGGCCTGAAACTGAAATCACCTAGGCCAATTATCTCTTGGAACACTGCCACACCTCGGTTAGCCCTCCGGGCCAAGATAAAAAAGCGAATGACACGGCACTAAATAATGTACCCCAAAAAGGGGACATTCCAGTCGCCTACATAAAGGAGGAAAGGTTGATTCATTTCAACATCAAAATCAAAACAATTCTCACCTCTGCTCAAGGCAGCGAGCTATTTCCCAATTGTCAACAAACTATCATAGGAGGAAGTGAGTTATCTAAGGAGAGTTTAGATCAGCGAAATCCTCTTGAAGTTGCAGCGATTTCTCCATCAAGACAGTGAACTATTGAGAAGAGGGAGAGAATTATTTTGAAAAGACAGCAGATTGTCTTGTTATCAACCATTTTTAGACATCAAAAGGCAACGATTTAGAACATTAAGGCAGATTCCTTCCTAAAATCTGAGATAGGGAGGGTGAAAAAACTAAAATCTGGGTATGCTCTATTGCAAAATCCATTTGATCTCCAGATTTTAAAATGATATCATTTCAAAATTTGCAAGAAGAAAGAGAAATGTGATCTTGAACTAAGGAAAATCCATGATAAAATTGTCGTTTGCCTCCTTGTTTAGATGTAGAAGAAAGTGGAATTTAGATGCAATTTCATTTCAGATTGCCTTCAATTTGTTTATTTCCTATCAATTTTGTGAGCTTAATGAAATCTTTCCTTTGATTTGCAAGGTAAGTCGTTCAAGGAGAGGCTAGGAGAGCAAGGAAATGGTGGCAAGTCAAGCTCAAAACTTCAAGCGAGAGAATGCTCGAGGACTTCAAATAAGAAGGGCGTTCAAAATTAGACTATCAAAGTGAAAATTCAAGGCAAGATCAAGATGGAAGAGAGTGAACAAATTTACAAATCTACAAGTAGAGAAAATTTATCCTCAACTTGAATTTCCTCCAGAAATCCAAGTTCATTTTGAAGCATCCAAGTGCATGAAGACTTCATCACTTCAAGAAGTTCAAGATTCAAGTTTGCAAGTACAATCAAGTTCAAATCATGGCAATGAGAAAATTTCCAAAAACGAAGATGGAGAAAATTTGATAAGATGAAGCAATTTGGGATGCCATCACAATTGAAGGCTTGATAATGTTAAGTATCAAGAGATATTTTCTCATCACCAAAGAATTGATCAAGACTACAAGATAAAAATGTTGAGGTAGCGCCCACTTGTCTTCTACCAATCAGAAAATTCTATTCAAGCACATTCAATCATACTATGCCAAGTGTACCATTTTCTCATTGGCTCTCAAAAGCATTGTAGTTTTCTTATTGGCCCACAAGGTGGTGCCTTCATGTAATTGGTTGATAGGGTGGCAACCCTAGTTAGGGTTTGTAGGGATTAATCTTAGCCCTTGATCTTGAGTCGATCTTGGCCCTTCATTGAAATTGAACAATTATAAAAGGCTAAGGCCTTCTCATTTGTAAAGAGTTAGATTTTAGACTCATTAGAGAGGAGACTAAGAAGAGAAGTAGAGTAGGAGAGGAGACTTGGTGAAATTGTTGCCATAATGCTATCGAAGCAATTGATGATTCATTGTTGGTCTTCATGGTGGATTACTTAATGTTGCTTTGAAGTGTTGCATGGTTTCTTCAATTCCTCACTTAGATTAGAGTTCATTTCATGTTGAGTAGAAATATTAGTAGATGGATGTAACATATTGTTGAATGGTGATTAATGGTGAAGCTAGTGTCCATACCTTTTGGTACTTGCTGATTGTGAGTAACAGTGCAAGGTTAGACTGGGCCTAAATTACAAGTGTTTAACTTCCATTGGAGATGTTCATTTAGATTGCACCTTCATAGGGTATTTGGATGAATATTGACAATGTGAAAATCATTCCTACATCCTTAGAAGATAGCACCCTCTTATGCCTAGTTGACACGGCGAAGCAAGGATTGGTTAAAGGCTCACCCCATCATCAACATTGCCTTACATTCTTAGAGTTGGATAGAATTTCTAAACTTTTTCCTTTGCAAGTTATTTGGTTGGGAGTGATTGAAGAAGTTAAAATCAAATTGGTATCCATTGAATGAATAGTAGAAGCCCCTTTGTGATAACCAGCATATCACATCATTATACTAGAGTGAAAGTCCACAATAAGAAGGAACCTTGAGGTTGTCTCATTTGATCTAACAATTCATCTACATTGTTTAGCATATGAGCATCCTTATTCAAGAGAGAGTTGGAGATTTGGTATTTCATCTTGAAATACTAAGTATTCGATTATGTATGTTGTAGTAGAACAAAACTCACATCATCAACACTATTGAATCATATGTTTGGATTAGTAAAACTAACCACATCCTAAGTGGTTGTTCCACCTTGTTCTATGTGTATTCCTATTGTACACAATATCATTAAGTGAGAACAGAAGGAAATTCGAATGACTTTGATATTCTCATGAATACGCTGTGTTTATTCCTCAATCTTCTTCTTCCTCCTCAATTGATCCCGTGAGTGTATTTTATAAGTTGAAACTCCTGAAATTCCAGTATCAGAGTCAGGAACAGCTAGGTCAGGAGATGTCAGAAACTTTGTGTAGACAGTATTAGAAAACGGAGAATTGGAGGAGAGTGGAGATTCAAAAGGAAACTCTACAGGAAAATGTAGATACTTCTGGAAACTTGCAGCAAGCTGAGCTAAATGCTGGAAATCCTAAAACTCCTAAAATGTATCTCAAAATCGTCATAAATGTTTCAGAGTTTTCCAGAAACATTTATAGAACGCTTTCAACTAGTCTCCAGGGATTCCCATAAGTTGATGTTATCAGAAACGTTTTGAAAATCACGAAACATGTCATCAGCACAGTCTGCTATTTAATTAACTTCTTTTAAGTCATCCATTTAATGAATAAAGATAAAATGCCATCTTCACACAGAATTGATCTCATGATGCAGGTTCAATCAATGATGCTCAAAAAACTAGATGCTCTACACTCTTACAAGTATGCCTACATAAAATGAGTGCGAGAAGTCAAGCCCATGAGAGATCAATTCTTTGGAATCAATACTGAACAAAATGGTTCGTGGCGATTGACTCGTTGACAAATAGCCAATTCCCATTAATTGATATTTCAACATGAGACACTACAGAAAATATCAATATTTAAAACAAAATTGGATAGCCTCAAAGTGTAAAGCGATGCGCCTGCATTTTTTCTAAAAACCCAAATTTCGAATCCCTGAATGATGTAATAAGCGTGAAAATAAATAGATTCCAAAGTTCCTGAGTGTCGTGTACCACAATAAAATTTGGTAAATGACATCTAAGCTGGAGGTGTGTTCCGGCCGCGTTTAAAAAGATATTCTTTTATGAATTTCAATGAAAGTTGTTTTTTAAACAAAAAAGTTAAAATACCTCAGAGCTATCTCAAATAAAACTTTCTTCATTTTAAGTTGCACGAATCTCAAAAAGTCAGTTGAAAACCCTTAAAAAAATGGAGATGCGAGGAAAGAGCGAATACCGTAGAGTTAGAAGAAGGCATGCAGGCAATAGAAGTAACAGCAGGTAGTGCCCCGGTGTTTGCAGAAGTCTGCATAAGCTTATTCACGCATTCACCCGTCTTGACATTCCATAGAATCAGCTGCTCCAATGCACCGGATAATATCAGTTTTCCGCTATTATCAAAGGTGATGTTAGACTCGTGAGATGTTACGACTCCAAAAACGCTTGCTGCCTCGTATCTCAAATATGCTTTAACCATTTTTTCTACTGTCTGTAAACACAATTGCTTCAACAGAAATTGTGCAGGGTTGAGATATCTTCCTTCTCAGCGTTTTATTTTACCGACAGACACCTTTAACTCTTGAAAAATCATACGTTGGACGATACCTAAAACCCTCCCAAAGGGTTTAATCAAAGCTCGGTCTTTCGGATGGGTTCACTTACATCAAAATGAGATGCAAGACGATTGAATTGATCGTGGCCGCTTATTTTCATTGCCGCTAAAATCACCGTTGAAACTCGCCGTTTTTGCACGGAGTGATATTTTGACTTGCCGCTGTCTATGGAGGGCCCTCATTAGACAATTTATTTGTATTTATTAATTAATTTAAAAATTACACTACAATGCTTTTGTGAATTTTAATTTATTTAAAAAATACAAACAAATTGTTTAATTACGTGAGTTTTGGCCTCTATATAGCCAAAACCTTTTGACTTTATATAATGTTTTAAAAACTAGAAAAGAGGAGTCAAAATGTGTGCACCCTAACATCAGGTCATGTGGGTTGCCATGTGGACCCTACATCTTTTTATTTATTTGCCACTTCAACTGGCCTAGTTGACAACCCGAAATCAAAAGTTGAGCTATTTGGAAATGCCTAGCCACGTGTCACAACACGATTGGTGAAAGGTAGGCAAAACTTGCCATTTTGGAACATCAACCGGGACATGTGCGGTCACCAAGGCGAACATAGGAGTTTAGCCTTTGGGTACAGAGTAGGGTGGATGCATGTCATGTTGTCGTTGTGCCACCCTATCTACCACCCTAACCACCAATACTTCCCATGGCCACCTTACGTTGCAACATGCAGTCGCATTTAGTACGCATGAAGTCACCTTAATTTCCCTTAGTGGGACTATATTTCTCATCGCAAATCCATTCAATATGCCTTCTTCTCCACGGATCGAGACACCTAACATTTAGTTCATTCCCACCCATTCTGGAGTCTTCCATCAGTTGGGAGCCAAAACGTGCTCAACAAAGAACCCTGCAAACATGGAATGTCTCCATTATCTTCTCATGAATGGACCACCTTCCACTTTGACTTTGCAAGTAATTTCATTGTTTTTTTATTTTCTAAGTTGTTCTTTCCTATTTTTTCCCATATCCTCACAAGACAAACCATTGTTTCATATTTTTCCCTCTTTCTGGTTGCATGACAACCCGTTGTATTTCTGTGGGATGCTCAAGATTTTGAGGTGAAAGAGGTAGACGACGACGAGTTGTGGGAGGAGCTATGGGAGCGAGTCTAGCGTCTGATCTTTGATGGAGGTGAGGATAACCCTCCTCACTAAGGCCACCTCTCACCATTAGGCCCAATTAAATCTGTCTTCTTTTCTTTTATTTGCTTATTTTTCTAACACATACCTGCATTGCCTATTTTTTTGCATGAATATTCAAATGGCATTTGTGTGTAGCTTTTTGTTTCTGAACACAATTCACTATGTTCATTAACACTATTAACCTCAAGGGAATCGAACTCTTATGTTCTAGTGTTAGTGGCATGTTCATAGTGAAGGAAAATCATTTTTTTCGGTTGTCAAGCATCCTTGTTCATATTCGGCCTCCTATTGTGCATATTCATGTTTTGCTATTCATATTTTACAAGTCTTGTCGGTTTTCATTATAGAAATGATGGGGTTTAAGAGTTTAATAAGCTTTCTTCTTGATAGGTTGACCATGAATGTGGGGGTTTAAGGGTTTAATAAGCTATCTGCAACATGGTTTTACGAGGTTTCATAATGTGTTGTAATTATTTATCATTTTTCTACTATAGGGTTGCATTTGTACTATTTCTTATTTTAGTAATGGCTTTTGACTTATTTGTGTATCATTTGTTGTCTATAGCAATGGCATTTTCAGTCTTACTAGTTTCAAGATTTTTTGCCAAATTGGGTTTTGTAGGTTTGTGTGTCATCTGTTGTTTATGGCAATGGCATATGCAATCTTACCGATTTTAAGAATTTTAGCCAGATTGGGTTTGGAATTTCATTTACTCGATTCTAGGTTCTCAAATATTACTATCAAGGATTTGCAATTTTATTTCCACTATTAGGAATTAAGGCATTTGGTTTTATTGGTTCGAGGGGTTTAGGTTTAGTGTTAAGAGTTTCTTATTTCAATTCCAATGTTAAAGATGAAGGGTTTAATTAGTTATCTGCAACATGGTTTCCATGTGCTTCTTACTACTTTACAAATTAATTTCAATTGATCCATTATAGGTTGTCAATTTGAGTGTAGTAAATATTTTCTATTTCAATTCCAATGTTGGGAATTAAGGGTTTAAAAAGTTATCTATTTTTTTAAAATCATTTTTACTCTAGAGGGATTTTAAATTCATTTCATTTTATTGGTTCGAGGGGTTTAGGTTTAGTGTTAAGGGTTTCTTATTTCAATTCCAGTGTTAAAGATGAAGGGTTTAATTAATTATCTGCAACATGGTTTCCAAGTGCTTCTTACTACTTTGCAAATTCATTTCAATTGATCACTTTTAGGTTGTCAATTTGAGTGTAGTAGATGTTTGATATTTTAATTCCAATGTTGGGAGTTAAGGCTTTAAAAAGTTATTTGCTTTTTTAATTTAATTTTGAGCCAAATGGATTTTTTATTCATTTCATTTTACTGGTTCGATAGTCTCAGATTTAGTGTTAAGGGTTTTGATTTCAATTCCAATGTTAAATATCTAGGGTTTAATAAATTGTGTGCTTGTTGGTTTCAATGTGATTGTTAAAGCATTCTGAATTCATTTCAATATGTCTTTTGCTTTACTATAGATTGTTAATTTTAATTCCAATCTTGGCTATTAAGGGTTCAATGTGCTTGTTACTACTTTCCAAATTCATTTTAATTTATTAGTTTTAGGTTGTCAATTACAGTGTACTATATTTTTCCAATTTCAATTACACTGTTGTGAGCTAAGGGTTTAACAAGTTATCTACTTTTCTTAAACCAATTTAACTCCAGAGAGATATATAATTCATTGCATTTTATTGGTTGGAGGGTTTCAAACTTAGTGTTGGTAATTGTTGATTTCAATTCCAATGTTATAGATCATGGGATGAATATGTTATGTGCTCGTTGGTTTCAATGTGATTGCTAAAGCATTCCAAATTCATATAAATTTGTCTTTTTCTTTACTAGACATAGGCAATTTCAATTCCAATCTTGGCAATTAAGGGTCCAATGTGCTTGTTATTGCTTTCCAAATTCATTTCAAATTATCAAATTTAGGTTGTCAATTTCAGTGTACTAGATGTTTGCAATTTCAATTCCAGTGTTGGGAGTTAAGGGTTTAAAAAGTTATGTATTTTTTAAATTTAATTTTAATCCAAACAAATTTTTAATTCATTTCATTTTATCAATTCGAGGGTTTCAGATTTACTGTTAAGAGTTTTTCATTTCAATTCCAATGTTAAACATCAAGGGTTTAATAAGTTATCTATAACATGGTTTTAATGCGATTGTTAAGGCATTATGAATGCATTTCAATTTGTCTTTTGGTTTACTAGAGATAGATAGTTTCAATTCTAGTCTTGGCAAACAAGGGTTCAATGTTCTTGTTACTACTTTCCAAATTCATTTGAATTTATCAGTTTTAGGTTGTCAATTTCAATGTACTAGATATTTGCAATTTCAATTCCAATGTTGGGAGTTAAGGGTTTAATGAGTTATATGCTTCTTTGAAATCAATTAGACTCCAAAGGGATATACAAGTCATTAAAATTTATTGGTTGGAGGATTTCAGACTTAGTGTTCTCAATTGTTCATTCCATTTCCATATGTATGCTTATACATTCTACACCCAATTCTTTATCTGCCACCCTAGGTGGTCGAGGTGGCTAACCCAATTCAAAATACGAGCCTAGTTTGAATTATTTTGCCATCGAGGATTTCCATTTTACTTTATTAGTTGAAGGGCTTTCATAATAGTGTTAAGGGTTTTTGCATGTACTATTTTGCCGAAGTGCAATTGTGATGAGTCAATCATCACAAACCAGTTTGGTAAAAGTAGTCATATTCCTTACTCATTTTAAGTTTCATTGTTTTAAATACTACTCTTACCAAACTTGTAGAGTGGAATTGGCCTTTTCTCAGTTGCGCCTGGCAAAATAGACACTAGACACTAAAGAAGTTAACAATTGTCATTATCATGGAACTTCTTAACATCATTCTTGCCTATGTAGAACTGACCACCCTAAACCATTGGACATGTCCATGTTACAAATCAGATGATTTTTTTGCAAGTAAAACTTCAAATTGATAAATAAAATTGACAAGAGTGTAAAAACCAACTGCCAATTTACTGATTCCTATCTACTAAATCCTTTCATGTTCATTTCAATTATTGTTTTCTATACCCTAACTATTTTCATTTATGTTTGGGAAATCCTATTTAAGGCATTGAAAGTGCTCTTTACTTTGGATGTTGTAAAATATCTTTAGAGTTGAAAGTCTTGTAAGCCACAAATTGTCATAAAAAGAAGATCATAAAATGTTGTTTTGATTTTGGAGCCCCTTAGGCGATACTAATTCATAACAATTAAACACATGTGATGTTGACAAGAACAAAATTGAAGATATGGAAGCAGTGATTTACAATTCTTTATATTTTAAAGATATTCTACAACATCTTTAATTTTGGGGTGTCTTCCAATGCTTTTATAGGATTGCAATGAACACTTGATTTGGGATTGTAATCCACTTTGTATAGTTCTCAAAACTTGTAATTACAGGGTGGTTTATAATGTCTTCATAGGTGTGCAAGGAGATGACTTATTTGGTGTATTCCTTAGTCCTTTGTTTAGAGACCATACAGGAGATGACTCTATAAACCCTTAATCCCTTTTTTTTAGAACATAAAGTAGATGGCTTATTAAACCCTTTGATCCTTAACATTGCAAATAAAATTGTAAAACTCTTAACTAGAAAATTAAAATCCTAAAACTAATAAATTGAAATGAATTGTGAATATCTTAACATGAGCAATGTCATTGAAAACCCATGAACGCTGAAATTGGATTCCATTATCCCCTAACATACATAAATGCTCGTGTACATACATACATACATATGTATGTATGTATGTATGTATGTATGTATGTGTGTGTGTGTGTATGCATGCATGCATGCTTCCATATATGTAACTACGTGTATGTATGTATCTATGTATATACACTCATATATGTGTGTTCATGTATATATATGAATGTACATATATATGTGTGTGTGTATATCTATGTATGTGTTTGTGTGTGTATATATATATGAATGTGTATGTATGTGCATGTAACTTTGGAGGGGCAGGGAGCCAGAAAGTGCACACCCTAACATCAAAGTTCAACAATATCACCCTTTCATTGATATATCAAATAATAATAGGGCAATCTACTATTCAAACCTTTGTATTGTTCAATTATGTTGCACTCAAACATTGAGTAATGAAAAAAAAAAGGAAAAAGCTCATTTGTAACCGAATACATCCCAAAAAATGACAGTGGAGGTTAGTGTTAGCGAAACAAGCAAACAAAATCAACCAACATAGGATTCAATGACATCCATCAAAGATAATATGGTAATCAAGTTCCCATATCTCCTCCCACAACTCATCATCATCATTGTCTACCTCCTTCACCTCAAAATATCCAACATCCTACAAAAAGATGATGGTTTGTCCTCCAACCACATAATAGAAATTTGAGAAATCTAGAAAAAAACAAGAAACAATAACTTTAAAAACACTAACAAATAAGAAATTGCCTACAAAGTTGAAGTGGAAGGTGGTCCACAAGAGAGTAAATAATGGTGACATTCTATGTTTGTAGGGTTGTTTTTCAAGCACATTTCATCTACCAACTGATGGAAAACTCCAGAACAACCCACAGATCCCAAGAACACCTGCATGCAAACACCTATCATAGAAAGAGAGAGAAGCAAGAAGCTATGGAGGCCTGAATGCATTGATCCACGAGAGAGGAGAAATCATTCTTGATGTGCAAAAACAAAAGTTTCAATTCAATAATAAATAATATGTTTCTCAATAAAAAGGAGATCTGAAAACCTAAAAAGGTAAAACCTAGGTTGCACAATAATAATTAATAAAGAAATTAATTATTATATGCCTAAAGTTTAGCTTAAGTAGAAAGAGATAATAAGTGACTTAATAATTAAATCAATATGATTTAATTAATAAGAAAACACTTTATTACTCTAACACCCCCCCCCCCCCCCCCCTTAAGATAAACTTTGGGAGAAGCTAAAAACTTAGAAAGAACTACTGAAAGCAAATGGGTCCCGGCAACAAAAGGCCTGATCAGGTACCCAAGTAGAAAAGAGAGTCTCTATAAAGTGGAGAAATAGAGAAAACCACATGGGAAAAATTATACTCCAAAAAGAGACAAAGACTAGTCTGAAGGACTGAAGAAGCCTCCAAAAATAGGAATGTTCCAAAAAATAGGAACAAGGATGAACATGTACAACTTCATTGAAGCAAGAAGCTACACACTCTATCAAGAATTAATTGATGATCTGAAGATCCTCCACTGAAATATGACCAGGTAGAGAAGACTGTAATTTGTATGAGTTCCCTCAAATGACACTACTCGAATTAGGAAGCAAATAAAGGAAAACAATTGAAGTCGAAGATACAGAATACTGTAATCTGCACGAGTGCCCTCAAATGACACTACTCGAATCAAGAGGCAAACAAAGGAAAACACCTAAACTTGAAAATATATATGGCATAAAAACACCAAAATTCTGAAGAGATGATCAATCAAAGCTGGAAGAGCGCATCCAAAAATAGAAAAGGAGTGTCCATATGGTAAATGATCCATCTCATCGAAATGCATAGGTACCCAGCCACTGCATCTGCCTAGTACATAGAATCAAATATTGAATACATATCTCACACTATCGAACCAAGGAAGCAATAGAACCAATAGTAGAACCCCCCCACATAATGCTAACAAGGGAGTAATGACAAGTACACTAAAAAGATCATCCAATATGAACTGCATGATGAAGAAGAATCTAAAACATCGAAGGTGCGGAGAGAGTACAAACACGTATAGGGATACCTAAGGCTAATGTCATTGGAGGAACACTCACATGACAAAATTAGATGGCAAACAAAGGCAAACATCAAACCCCCCTTGGCACTTTATAATGGAGTGCGAGTACATAAAGCATGAAAATATGCAAGATCCCATACATGCAATAGAATGGCACTTTATCTCAGTGCGTGTGCGTAAAAGAATGCTACAAAAGTGAAGTATACACTACTCAAAGAAGTGTGAAGGCTGCTGAAACAAAATAAAAACCAAAGATGAGCCATCCCTCAAAGGGAAGAGATCCCAGGACCTGTAACATCCAAGATAGCCACCAGATTGTAAAAATGCAAGAATTTGAATAAAATGTACTTGGAGAAGAATCTAGAAAAAATGACTCGTAGCACTAGAAATCTCTCTAAACAAGCTTTCCAATGATATATCATTTTCCCAAAATGGAGTCTGGATGCGCAAGATAGAGCTCTCAGAGTGCAAAATTGAATATCTAGCTTTGACAGTAAAAAAAACCATCAAAAAAGAAAAATTAGAAATTCAAACCTCTAGATCTGGATAGATCTCAAAACCAGATTTCTGACAATATCTCGTTTTCCTAATTTTGACAGCGTATGCTCAAGTTATGAGCAAAAAACCAACAGTTGCACCAAAGGGCCCAAAAGGGTGTCTGAAAGTGTTGATGCAGTGTTGATGTCAACACTTCGCCAGCCTAAGTTTGGCGGCCATATGTCCATCAAGTAAAAAAAATAATAGGCCCCTAGGGCCAAAACAATATGCCCCCTGGTCACCACATGATCAGGGGTTGATCACATGCGGGGGGCTGAAGCTGTGGGGGTTGGTCCCCCACGTGACTGCGAGCTCTTATTGAGGGGGTTGCATGGGCTGGCGGTGACTATTGACCGCTAGAAGTGACTTTCGATCACCACGGTTAACCCGACGGTGACTACAGTAGTCACATGCCAGTCATTGCGTGGTGACCGTGACGGTGACCGTTGACATTTCACGGGCCATTCGACGGTGAAGTTCAAGCAGCATAGGTCTTTATTACAGGGATGTGGAAAGACTAAGACTGAAATAGAATGTATCTACCTAATTCTATCAAAGCTTCAGGAAAATTTTTAGATTTTCTCCTCCAC
Organism: Chamaecyparis obtusa; assembly: GCA_027943335.1. Classification (NCBI taxonomy): domain Eukaryota; kingdom Viridiplantae; phylum Streptophyta; class Pinopsida; order Cupressales; family Cupressaceae; genus Chamaecyparis; species Chamaecyparis obtusa. The sequence continues at coordinate 459,071 of BSBK01008849.1, forward strand.
CTTCCACTCTACCATGGATGCATTGGGTCAGAGATTCTAGATGCCCACTTTTGAGGTGTTATGTGATCGGTTGAGTAGAGAGTAGGCCGAGCTCACACAATTGGATTCTTTATCTGGAGCTAAGAACCAGGCTTTGGTTGCTCAGACTTCTAAGGGGACACAGAAGCAGAAGTAGAAGCCCAAAATAGATTCAGTTGGCAGTGAGAATTCCTCCAAGCCACCTCAAAAAATAGAATCTAAGAAATCCACTCCTAAGGGTAAATCTTCTAAGTCTAGTGAGTCTTCCTCCAAGACTAAGAAGTTCATAGGTGAACCTTGCAGTTTTTGTGGCAAGGAATGGCATCCATTTTTTAGGTGTTGGAAACATCTTGAGGCTCTAGAGGAAGCCTTGCAACAGCATAGTATTGCTTCTCCACAACCTTCACCTACTCCCATAGGGAAAGGCCATGCTCTTTCTACATGAGCATTATCTTCCACTGCTACATGGATCATTGATTCAGGTGCTTCACACCATATGACACACACCTAGTTTGGTTACCTCACTTGATCAAAGTGCTACTACACATATTGCAGTTGGTGACTCAGCATAAATTTCAGTTATAGGTTTTGGTACTATTTCATTGGATGGTGGCTCTCTACAGGATGTTCTTTTGGTTCCTGCCATTTCTACGAACCTCATGTCTATCTATCAGATTTTCCATTCTGGTTCTAGTAAGACAGTTGAGTTCTCACCACATGATGTAGTTATTAGAGACCTCCATGGTCCTGATTTGGTTGTTGCTACTGGGAGTGTTGATTCAAAGTCTCATTTATACAAGTTTGATGGCTTTGAGAGCTCTGATTATACAAGTGTTTCTCTTGTTGTTCATGCAGACATAGTGAGAAAGCTTTGGCATGACCATTTTGGCCATGTCAACTACAAATATCTACAACAGATGAGTACACAAGAGTTAGTGATTGGGCTTCCTCAGATCTCTTGCACTGATGGTGTTTGTCAAGGTTGTGCGCTTGGCAAACATCGTAGAGATCCTTTTCCAATAGGTAGATCCTCATGTGCTAAGGCATCATTGGAGTTGATACATAGTGATCTCATGTCATTTCCCACTCCTTTTTCTAGTTTGCGTTATGTGCTCACCTTTATTGATGACTTCTCCAAATGCACACAGGTGTACTTCATGAAGTACAAGTATGATCTCTTTGATTCATTTAGAGTCTTTAAGATATTTGTGGAGAAGCAATTTGGTCTTTTTGTTAAGCGGATACGCATTGACAATGGTGGGGAATATGTGAATCATTATTTTCATGATTTTTGCACTGAGTAGGATATATTGCATCAACTCATAGTTCCTCATACCCCTCAGCAGAATGAGGTTGCTGAGAGAAAGAATGGAACATTGCGAGAGATGGCCAATTGTTTGATACAGTCTCAAGATATGCAACCTTCCTTTTGGGAAGAGGCAGTGAATTATGCCAACTACATTCAGAATCGAATGCCTCATAAGGCATTACAACATTTGACTCCTGAGGAGGCTTGGTCCCATGTCAAGCCTAATGTTTCTACATTTCAAGTGTTTGGTAGTGAGGCTTGGGCATTTATTCCAGATTCTCAGAGGAAAGCCATGGAGAGGAAGAGTCGACCATTGATATTTTTTGGCTACTATGAGGATATGAAGGCATACATGTTGTTTGATCATGATTCTAGAGAGGTCTTATTTTGGCGAGATGTCCAATTTGATGAGCGCTATCCTCAGATGGAGCCTCCATCACCAGCTTCTCCCTCATTGCCTAGCACTCCCTCTTCTCCTCTTCAGGATTCTATATCCTTCGAGGATGATTTAGATGATGATCCACCTTCCCCTCCACCAGACATTTCACGAGTGCCCAAGTGGGCTCATGATACTGTCAGTGCTGCTAGTTCTTTGGTAGGAGATTCTTCATATACCCATCGTACTCGTGCTCAATGATCTGGTATTGGTCTTTTGAGTCATGTTGTTTTAGATGATCCTCAAAAAAATTTAGAGGTGACATGACATCCTAAGTGGGATAGGGCTATGGATAAGGAGTACTCTTCTTTGATGAAGAATCACACTTGGGATCTTTGTACTCTTCTGAAAGGCAGAAAGCTGGTTCGGTGCAAACAGGTGTACCGTACCAAGTATGTTGTAGATGGTTCTATTGATCAGTATAAGGCACGTCTTGTTACAAAGGGATTTTCATAGGTGGAGGGTATTGATTACTCTGAGACCTTTTCTCCTATTGCCACAATGAATTCTATTCACCTGGTACTTTCTCTTGCATCTTCATAGGGTTGGAAAGTGTATCAAATAGATGTGAAGAGTGTGTTCTTGCACGGGGATCTGCATGAGGAGATCTCTATGGAACAACCTCAGGGTTTTGTGCAGGATTCTTCTCTTGTGTGTAGACTTCAGAGGTCATTATATGGTCTCAAACAATCCCCCCGGGCTTGGTATGAGAAGATGAACTCTTTCTTGTTAGCCTCACACTTCACCCATTGTCATTCTGATCCTATCATGTACATTCAACATCATGGGGCTGATTTTGTGATGTTGATGATCTCATCATCACAGGTAGCTAATCTTCTATGATTCAGAGTGTTTAGAGAGTATTGATGAAGTAGTTTGAGATGAAAGATCTTGGACTTTTGCACTAATTTTTGGGCCTACAGGTTATTCAGTCTTCGGATGGGATTTCCATATACCAATAGAAGTATGCTCTTGACATGCTTCAGATATTCAACATGCTTGATTGCAAGCCTGCTCCCACACCTTTTCAGTTAGGTGTTTTTTTGTCTACCACTTTCTCTACTCCTTTAGTGGACTCCACCTTATACAGGAGGCTTGTGGGTAGTTTGTTGTACCTGACACACACTCATCCTGATATTTCCTTTGTAGTTGGCATTGTCTCTCTATTCTCCCATGATCCTCATGAGAGTCATTGGCAAGCTACCAAACTTATTTTGAGGTACATTTGGGGCAATACTTCATATGGCATTCACTATACATCAAGAGCTCCTCACATTGTTGGTTTCATAGATGTCGATTTGGGTGGTGATACAGATGGTCAGAAGTCTACTTTTGGCTTTGTTTTCTATCTTGGTTTTGGTCCTATCACATGGTCTTGCAAGAAGTAGACTGTTGTTGCATTATCATCTACAGAGGCAGAGTATCGAGCAGTTGTGCTACCTATTCAAGAAGTTTTCTGGCTTCGATAATTGATGATAGAGTTTGGGTTTTCTCCTGATAGTCCCACTCTTCTTTGGTGTGACAATTAGAGTTTCATTCATATTTCCCACAACCCAGTTGAGCATCAGTGGACCAAGCACATTGAGATCCATATGCATTTCATCAGGCAGCTAATTTACGATGGTTCTCTCAGCTTGGAGTATGTTCCCACTTTGGAACAGGTTGCTAACATCTTCATTAAGCCTTTTGCATCCCCACGGTATCTTCAACTATGTTCTATGCTTGGGGTGAAGGAAGTTGCCCTTGGGGGGTCTCAGTGAGGCCTACCTTCCTTTCTTCTTCTTTTTCTACTTTCCACATCTTTCTATCTCTTTTTGGAGGAGGGTTTTTCCCATGTGATTTTCCATGTTTCTCTGTTTCATAGAGATTTGGTTGTGATTGGGTACCTCATCAGGCCATGTTGTCAGGACCCAAATTTGCATTCAACATTGTAGTTCCTTTGCTTCTTTCTTACATTGTTTGTAGCTGCATTGTTGCTCATCTTAAGGGGGGTGTTAGAGTAAAGAATTAATTTAATTACATTGATTAAATTAACTTTACTACCTCTTAAGATTTCACTTTATGAACTTGCATTAGTCATTTAATAATTAAATCTAATTATTAAATACCTATTTACCTATTAGGGTTTCCCATTAGGTTTTTCGATCTCCTTCTATAAGGATTGATCCATTTTATATTTCCATTCAATTCTTTTGGCTGATAATAAACTTTCATATTGTCAGAGCAAAACCCTTGCTTGTTTCCTATAGATTTCTTCCTCGTGACAGGTTTTGCATGCAGGTTTCTTGGGCTCAATAGATTTTTTTTCATCAAATCTTATAGTATTGACAGTCAGGGTGGTGGATAGGGTGGTGTAGCAGCAAAATGCCACACAACCACCCTACTCTGCACACAAGGAAAAACTCCTACGTCTTTCTTGGTCATCATGCATGTCCTAGTCGATGATAAAAAAATAATAAGTTTTGCCTACCTTCCAGCAATCGTGTATTCACACAAGGAGAGACATTTCCAGATGGGCTCAAGTTTTGATTTTAGGTTGCCAACTAGGCCAGCTGGGGTGGAGAATAAAAAAATAGGTGGCCATGTGGACCCTTGGAGTTAGGGTGCACACGTTATGGCTCCTTCCCCTATATAAGTCAATTGAAAACTAAATTTTCCAATTTATGTACATTATTGTTTTTGTAATGAAAACCCTCAACAATAATTTTGAAACCCTAAAACTAATAATTAAAATGAATTGTATATCCCTTAGGAGTGAAATTGATTCCAAAAAATAGACAACTTGTAAAGTGAAATGAAGTTGGAAAGCATTAACAATCACATTGAAACCATGGCGTAGATAACTTATTAAACGTTTAATCCCCAACATTGGAATTGAAATTGTATGGATTAATAATGAATTTTTCACATCTTGGCTCAATCATCATATTATACAATACAAATTTCATTTACATATTAGTTTTACAGATAGGATAGAGTTGAAAACAAAATGCTTTACAACTAATTAAACCTTCTTGTTCAAAACAGTTATAAAAAAATAACATAGTTGGAAATAAATTGCATAGAAATTTACTATAAACATGCAACCAAAATCATTCATAATTTAGGGAAATAGAGTAGGAAGAGAAGGTTGTGGTGATGTGGCTGATATCCTTGATGTTACAAAGGTATATATGTTCTCATGCCCTATTTCTCCTTTAAAGTTACTCACTCCATCTTGTATTGGGTTGCAATATCCACCTCTCTGAGCATGTATTGGGACCCCTCCACTGTGGTTATGAGAAGGAGAAAACATAATAGATGTTGAAGTTGGTGCACAATTATAATTTGTTTAATGGTTTGGGACCTAGATGTTGATCTATCCTGCATTACAGGATGGATTTCAGACAACAACATGGATGGATTGTATGACATCTAGTGTCTTTCCAAATCCATGTGGTTCTCCTCAACCCTCCTTTCATTAGCCTTGCATTCCTTTACTACCTTCACTCACTTTTGTTTGTTCTCTTTCTCCTTCTTATCTTCTTTCAACCTTTTCTTCTCTATCTTCCTCTCTTTTATATCCTCTAGTTCTTTCATCCTTACCTCATCCTAGATATTAGCACTTCCATGTAATTGGTAGATGTTAACTTGCTCAACAATATTTCTTGTTGACAAACCAATAGCTTTAAGAATTTTCTCAATTACAACTTTTCATGTTGAGAACTCGGTAGCTTGCATACTTGTGACTATATGCTTCCATCTTCACATGTTTCTTGTGTCATATGTGCATTCACATCACTATCTGGTTGCATACATTATGCATAGTGATGTACGATTTCTAGCACAAAAGCAATGTGTGGTGTAGGTAAAGTGAAAGAGGAATCTTGTTGTGGGGCTAGCAAGTTGACACCCACATTCTCAACCCATGCTACCAACCTTGTGGGTGGTATTCGTTGTGATGGAAATCCAAGGATCTTACTTTCATTCTCTGTTGGTTGAACCAAGTCCACTTGAGAATTTGAATCATTCTCTTCTGGCTATATCAAGTCCACTTCTGAATTTGAACCAAAAACATCCTTGCCACTTTGAATTTCAAATGTGTTGTTGGGTTGCATCATGACTCTAGGTGTTGTCACTGGTGTAGTATCCCGCTTTGACAAAGTAAGAGTGTTTGAATTGCTTTCAAGAGGCATTGTATTGCTCACAACATGAGGTGGATGTGGGGTTTCAAGTTCTAGAGGGAAGCAAACGCCTCTTTTGTGGGTAGGCATCCTTATTATTTCTCTTATTACTAGATGCAAATTCTCCTTAGAATGACTTCCTTTCCCCATCTTCCATGCAATAAGAACAAGAGTGATGCTTGAATGAGAAACTCTTCCGCATTTTCCAATTTCTTGATATTCTAGTTTAATGTGTATGTGATGTTTGAACACAAGATTTATGATTCCCTTGTTTGATTGTATTATTGTTTGACAGATGGATGACCATGTTGTTTTTTTAGTTTCCTGGAGAGTTTTGAATTAAAATGGTCTACTGATGATAGTAGGGAGGAGAAACGGTAAGACATGAAGAAACATAAAAAGTAGACTGGTTGTGAGTCATGGTCAAAACTTTCTGGGCAACTAGGTGAGGTGGGGTAATTGGTCTGGGCTCTTTCCACATAATTTTTTCAGTGTAAACATGACAAGGAAGTATGGGAAAGAAACTAGTATGACTTTTAATGTATACCTTGGTAAAAACCCATGATGGGATTTGCTACGTAACTACTCTTTTAAGAATTTTTTGGTGTGAAAGAATTTTTGAGCACTCTCTTAGTTGTGGACCATAGTTTTCTAGAAAATATTTATTGAGATAGTTGGTTTGCCATGACTCTAGAATGACCTTGAATATGTAAGAATAGAAAAAAGGTGTGGTCAGTAGAAGACTATCATCACAAGGATATGGAGCACGAAAGAAATCGTTAATTAGATGAGATTGGATTGTAATCCATGCTTGTTGTACTTGAATTGTCATATATGGGATCTCCACTAGACATTATGTGTGGGAATGGGTCTTTGGGGTAAGATGGAGGAAGTTTCATGGATATATGCTAGGATATATCCATCTGCATTATTTAGAGGATAAGTTGCTATAAGATATAGAGTTATCAATTTCCTATGGGCCTTCAAATAGTTGTCTCTATCATATTCATAATTCTTCACAATCTGATAGCATTGTTTTATGTCACTAGTATTAGCACTTAGTTGTGTCCAAGTCCATTGTCTATAATATTGGATCATTGTTAGTTAATGTCTAGTGTCATCTAAATAATGTGTTACATTTTAATTCTTTTGAGAGGATACCAAGAGATCCATAAACATTCACAAACATGAAGGTAATGATAGGTAAAGTGGAAATTGGATAAATT